>JAFVLL020034577.1:0-29605 GCA_021397915.2 Tor tambroides
AAAACAAAAAAACAAAAAAAAAACTATACGAGGGTGGATTAGAATCCGAAACCTCAAAAATGCTTGACAAACATTCTACCAGACCATTAAAGCACACAGAAATGTGTTGCAAATTCATATATTTATTCACTACTGTGAAGACTCTTGGCATTAATTAGACTGTATTATTAATATTTCCATATATATTAATATAGTAACTTCGTTACCAGGGGCCCGCTGCGGGCCCCCCCACCGCACAGGCCCCAGTGCGGCTGCACTGCCTGCACTGTCGGTAGTTACGCCACTGGCTCAAGCAAATCCACATAAACAAGTCTTAAACTTAAGAAATTCTGTGCTCTGAATTTAAACAAATCAAGACTATGGAAACTTTTGTTTCTCCTGCCAGAGAATGCTTGTGGAAAAAGGCCTTCTAATAATATGCATCTAAGTTGCATCTTAAGTTGGCATCTTATTTGTCAAGTGTGTACAAATTCTCAACTTTCAGCTAAAAGCAGAGAAGGGATAAAAGGCTTGAACAGTAACGCAATTTCTTTTCTTCTGAGGGCGTCCACTAAGGCTTAACGTTCCTGCCAGCAGTCATTAATGCCAGCCTCCAGGGTCAGTCCCTTTGTTGTCATATGGGGGTTGGGTGAAAAAGGCTAGTGGACGTCACCAACTAGCTTGTGTGACAGACAGCTTGAAACCTGAGCTGGGATATCACCAAGGGTGTGGTGGGAAACAGGTAAACCAGCACCCTTTCCACAAGATGAACAGGCCACAGCTTGCAGCAGAATCTTTGTAATGCGGCAAACAAGGTTTCTGCCACTTAGTCCAGCCGAGACTGGTGTGTCAATGGGAAAAACAGGGATTTACCTTTCCACAATGCCCAGACATTTTCACATTCACAGCGTTGTGATTATTCAATGCCTTGTTTATGAACAATTAACAACACAAATTAGCATGGGTGGAGTACCCGTCCCTGTGGAACACCCAATTGAAAACTATTATTTTTTTTGGACTGGATTATTGTAAAAGCCTACTCTTGCATATTAGACTCAACAAAATCCATAAATACCATGCTTAAAATAGGTCTAAAAAACATAATTAAGGTGACTACATTTCTGTTTATGTACCATGCTGAATATTTAGTCTATCAGTTGTTCAGTCTATCTCAGATTAACTATTTATAGCTAATTCATGATGGCAAAATACAACTGAGCCAAAACCAATAATGGGGACAGGAAACCAATCAGTCAGCAGAATTTTCAGTTTAAGACTGCTTAAAAGCAGACAAATGATGTCTCGGGAAGGTGTGAAAAAATAAATATGTAATGTATTTCACAAGATATTTAAGTCCCACCAATGTGACACATTAAAAAAGCAAAAAACAACAACAACAAAAAAAACAAATTAAAGAATAGTTAATGCAAAAGAATTAACAACTAGTAGTTTAATATTTAGCCATTTCATCCTTCATTATAAAGGACAAAAGGCTGATTATTTTAATAACATTCATGTTCACAATCTATACAAGTCTGAACCCTGAAATCTTCAAAACGACAGTCTCCATTTCCTTGTCTCATAAAAACCAGTATGCCCAGCCCTAAAACTAAACCCTATCGCATGATACCATCTCTCAGGGTATTTATAGGCTTCAAGCACAGGACTACAGTCACAGAACTGCATAGATAACCATAAACCACGACTGCTTGGGCAAACTTTGATAGCACAAAAAACCCACTGCTCAAAAAACAAAAGACGTTTAAGAAACACATTTATCTAGAAGTTGCACACAAGTCTTGATAAGATGCTGCTGGTCTTTCAATTACTTTGCCGACATTCCAATCCCTCAACAAAAAAAACAGCAGACCCATCCCAGAGATGAAACAACTGCTCTAATCAGAGAGATTGTCGTCTGAAAAAAAGTCAAAGTGCAAAAGCGGCCAGTAACAACACGGGTAAACAAGTCTGGCAAGGACTGCACTTAACCTCATAAACAAGCTTATCCGGTGGCACGGACCCCTGGGGCCCTGATTTTATTGTCTTAATGCCATACAAACACAGAGCAATTTTGCTCATATGAAAGAGGGCATTGGCAAAACAAAACATTATTCATGAGATGCATCGACATATAATATCTAACCTGCAGCAAATTAAGAACAAAAGACAACCATAAGCACTTTCCATTTTTAAAGTGCCTGAATTTTTCAGTGAAGATTTAAGGTGCACTAAAATCTCCAAAAACACTGCTGAAAATTGGGTTTTAATAATATCAGGTAGGTTAACTTGACAAGTGACACTTCCGTAGATTGTGCCCAAAGACATTAAGATCTAAGTACTTACTGTAACCACCAGCCTCAAGAGATCCGAGCCTACTTGGAAGCCAAGCAAACCTGATCCAAATAATCTGATGAACGACCTCAACTAAGAGATAACATAGTATCACTTATCTGAAGAATTCAAGGCCTTCGTCCACTGCCCATGTGCTTTTCATTCAATGTTATGCCCTATTTGTGCTAAATGAAGGATGGGATTTTATTTCCAGCCCAAAAGCAGGCATAAAGTCTTCTTAACGATGATGACAAAACAACTGCACAAACCAGACTAGCTTCTCTCTGTATTCAACCATTAAGTCTAGAATCTGACACATCAGAAAATTAATGTTCAAAAAAAAAAAAAAATTAGTATACGCTAAGATTTTTTTATTTGCAATAACATGAAGCAATGAACCATGCACAATTAGATCAGAATCATGCATTAAATCAATTCTGACAAAAAGTCAACTTGCACTATGATTACACTATTGATTTCAAATGCTACTGTTTGAAACCAGCAGGACATATCTTGAATTTGTCCAGGCATGCACTGCTGTATTTTGCAGATAAGCTAAAAGTGCATCTGGGTTCACGTGCATGAACCCTGGAACAACCCTCACAGATAAATCACATCGTATTTGTCAACATCCCAACACAATCATGTAATGTCTGTTTTGCCCAAGAAGTGGTTAAAAGGTTCCAGGTTAAAAGGATCTAGTCAATAAACATGCCAAGCATGTTAGACAAGATTTCAGACATGGGGTGATGCCTTAAAGCAACATGTCACATCTAAACTGGCCTAAAAGGGTTAAACTAAACAAATAAATACAGGTTAACCTATATTCTGGTGAAGAACAGAAATACACCCAAGTTAAATCATTTCAAACAAGGTTTATACCCATTTTCCTGTTATAAAACATGAGGGTAATTAAAAAAAGTAAAACCATCATTATTACCCAACCAGACTAGACAAGTACAGGTGGCATGACTAGATGAATAGATAAAGCTGTCAAAAACATCGTAAATTTCACGAAGAATAGGAGGAAAAGATTGTGCTCTTCTTAAAGCGAAACAAATACTCAGCTGGGTGTGAAATAAGATTTCAGTCTAAATGCAAACCCACAACACAATTCATAACGATCTTCTCAATGATAATGACTCTAAATAAACTGTCTTCAAGCGCGTTCCCACCCCACTCACTCAACAGATCTGATCATCTGCATTATTCAAAGCAGAAACCCAGAGCTGCCTTTCATAAGAGTATTGATTAGATCTTAACATGAATGCCACTAC
This sequence comes from Tor tambroides, assembly GCA_021397915.2. Taxonomy (NCBI): domain Eukaryota; kingdom Metazoa; phylum Chordata; class Actinopteri; order Cypriniformes; family Cyprinidae; genus Tor; species Tor tambroides. The sequence continues at coordinate 3,588 of JAFVLL020034577.1, forward strand.
ATCTGTTAAACACATCTTTTATTCTCGTTTTCTCTGACCTTTGTAAAGGACAACAAAACAATTACGACAAGGCCAGCCTGAGCTCGTCGAGAAGCGTTTGGAAGCAAACTACAGCTCGAAGATAAGCCTCACTGGACCATGGACCTCAACATCAGCGCCAAAGGAAAACAAAGCATGCATCTGCAGGTTTGCTTACCTTAAAAACATTCATCATGACAGCATGCACAAGACTCCTAACAGGATTTTCTCACACAAAATGGCCATATCTTTGGTTAAAAGTAATTCTACGCCTCATCCAAGCAAACGGTCACCCAGAGAGGGAGTTACTTTAATGGCGTGGCACTGATCTAAACCTACCAACCACTGTAAAACAAGCCCCCTCCCCCAGCCCATTAAAATGGATGAGATTAAAAGGGTCCTTCAAGCTCTCCTCAAGCTATAGAAGTAAAATCATTTATTATAACATTTATGCATCATTTAAATAACAACGAGAGCCATGATGACTAAAACCACAAAAGCACTTTAGACCCCCAAATGCACTTAATAATGCAAAACAACATAGCACCTAGGATATTTTTCCTCATAAAGAGGGATCTACTTGCAAACATTACAAGAAACGAAAAATAACAAGCAAAAATCTTCATTGCAATGCTTGCCAAACTACAGTGACAGAGGCAAAGGTAAGCTGTCACAACACCTAAAATATACTTTCCCATATAAACTGTAGCATAAAACCACAACGTTGGGTAAAGTTACTCATCTTCATGTTTGTATGACTCATATGTCTCATTACTGCAAAAGAAACAAACTAATTATCCAGTTATTGCTTCTTAACACTACCTAGTCATGATGATCCGAATGTACAAGCACACAAATACAGCAGACAAGACTCGACAGAAACCACTAAAAAAAAAAAAAAAAAAAAAAAAATCAGCTTTCCACTCATAAACAGCGGTTTGCTTTTGTGTATTTAATGAAACAAACACGGACAATCTAAAATCTTCATTGTGACATCTTAATGTATGGATTAACAATGCAAATCATTATTATATACGAACGTTATAAATGTTAAACGCGATAGTTTAATGCATGCATTAACGATGCACAAATATTCAATATGAGCATTATACACGTTAAGGTAAAACACACTGAGGGAGGGGTGAAACAGGAATGCTGGCCACATAATGGGCCACTGATCGGGTTTTGCCATCAAGGTGTGAATGAATCATTTTTTAGCAAAGTATAAAGATGCAGTATACAGGTATTTCATTTTTTTAAACGTTGCATTTGATTACTGCATAAGTCACGCTGAAGCAGGTACAATGCTTTTGATAAAACACACATATCTGCCCCTGACAGGCTGCGCTCGCGCTGTGTGTGCATTAAAAGCCCAGTGGGCACGCGATAAGAGCAGTATGTTGGAGGAATCAGTGTTTCTTTAAAAAAAACAAGAGAAGAAACCCCTCGCAAACCCCCGTTACATCGCACGCACGTTTCCCCTCACAACACAAAAGCAAACGCGTATGTAATAATAAAGTATCTGTACCTTAATGCATCGACAGAAGCTCTTCAAACAGTCATTCTGTTTTCACATCTCACAGCTTTCCGAGCGCCATCTTGCCTGCAAGCTTGTGTGACGTGAGAAATCCTCACCCCTGACCCAAATTTGAATAAGAGGCAGTAAAGAGAGGGGAGAGAGGGTAAATGCCCTGCCTCTGCCAGCCACACACTCTCATTTGCCTAAACAGCCCAGGGCTGCTGCTGAGATGGTGTAACGTGCCATGACCTGCCACTGCTGCTGCCACATTTGCAATCCAAATGCTACTGTGTGTGTGAGACTGTGCATCTTCATCGTGCTCAGGGGTTGCTATCATTTCTCATTCTGGGCTAATTATACATGCTTTTATATTAAAATATACATGCATGGAATTTTGTACTTGTTTAAGTGTACTTTTGATTTTGAGGGAAAAATGTGGTTAAAACAGCCTCTCAAATACACTAAAAAATAAATTGACATAGAAACAGTTTTCACTAAGAAATTGCCTGTTAATTTCACTAAAAACAAGTAACACGTTGAATTAAACAAAGTAGAAAAACTCAAATAAAAATATTTTTTTTATTATTTTATTTTATGAAATAATTTTTTCTAATAATTTTTTTTTTTTTTTTTTTTTTTTTACAGTGCATTTAGTCAAGCCACATTTATTTATAGTGCTTTATACAATAACCTACAGATGTTTTCAATGCAGCTTCACCATAATAAACTGTTAATGATGCAAAGTTAATCAATTACAGCTGTGCGGAAGACAATAGTGTCATTATTCAGCTCAAACAAGTTCAAGTGTTTGTATTCTCATCTGATAGTGTCAGTTACAGTTAGATCAATAGCATTTTCTAAATATTGACAAGACTTTTTAAGCACTTAGCTATTTAGCCATATACATTTATATTAATTGTAGCCTAAAATATTAATGTTAAAAAAGTCTATAATATGTCAGCTATGCATCTTGATGTTGTAGGGGTCTTTTATGTCTTTGCACATTATTGTTAGGAAAACATGTAATTCTGATATTAAAGACTGATTTCAAACCTAGGTGTAAGTTTTTTTTATTATTATTATCATTATTTGAATATTTTCACATAATTGAAAATTTCTGTGTAGGCCTACATCTTGATATATTTATTAGATGCATCTTGGCTACAATAAATAATATTTGTTTAGAAATTAAATTACAAGAACACTTATTTAATACAAATGACACTTGTACAGAGATTTTACTGACAAAAGAATTAACCATGTTTACAAGCATTTGATTTTGCTTGAATAGTTGTTTTTTTAATGGTCAAGTCAAACTTTATCTTAATATTATATCTCTGACTGAGGCCAGACTGTTTTGTATGCTCAATATTTCTAGTTTTCAAGCCCCTGGTGTTTTGAGAGACCAACAAGAACAGCAGGTTTGTAAAGAAATTTCCGTTGACAATTCGTTAACATGTTGTTACAGCAGTAGAAGTGAAACTATGTTAAACATTAGGAACTATAGAAAATATAGAAAAGGAAGTATAGACGTATAGAAAAGGAAATATGTATGTAGGCTATGTATGCTAAGATAAAAAATTCTCTTTACTTTCTATTTTTTCTTTCAGTTTTGGAAATGTTTCTTTTTTTTTAATTACATATAGCCTACTACAATAAGTAGACATGTGTGGCCCAAAATAAGTTGATCCGCAGTTGAGCGATTATTGTTCTGTCACATGTAGAGTGTGTGTTTGGGTAAGAATGTGCTGCATTATTAAAGTGCTCTTACACCCCCTAGTGGACTCGTTTTGTTTTACTTTCTCATATTGAAGGAGATTATCGTAACCTACTTTTTATGTAAAGAATATGTATCTCCTTATATATATATATAACATATATTAAAAACTGCATTTTCAGTTGTCTATTCTGTTAACATTTTTTTTTTTTAATTATGTGTATTCTTTACATTGTACTGCCGACTGTATGTCAGATAAGATAACATTAACACGCTTATAAAACTAATTAAATTGTAACCACAATTGTGGAAGTAGCAGCAGATATTACTGATGGTATTACCTTTTAACCACTGATATATATATATATATATATATACATACATACATACATACACACACACACTTTTTCGTTGCCTGAAATAATAGGTATAAACTTTAAATGAAATAAAATAAAAACCTGATGTAGTATGATAACTAAAACTGAAATTAAAATGAATGAAAACTATACAGACATACTTAATTAAACACAACAAAATTATTTTAAAAATTAACACTATAAAATTAACATCAGTCATATGATGGTAAAACAACACTGCATTTGTCACACATCATGCACAAATGATCTTTTATTCATTTTATTCAGTTATTTGAAGTGACTGAGGCGAATTCTCCGCGCTTTGCATTGTGGGCAAAGGCAAATCCAAGATGGCGGCGAGCAGGCGACTGCATAAGGTAAATATTCCGAAAAATCTGCTTTTATGCATACTAAATAGAGATTTTACCCGCTTTACCTCTGTGGATAGGAATAATGCGAACTTGAATCACGGTTGGTCGGAAAGCTGAAACTTTAGAGCACTGTGGTGTGAAATGTGACGAGGATGATGAGGAAGAAGCTAACGATCTTAGCCGTAGTTCGAATTTACACATATAATGGAAATAAACAGCCAGATAAAGCTCAAATAAGATAATCAGTGTTCTGGGTGAGTCTAATTTGTGGTGTGCTTCAGAATAAACTTTTGCACATCTGTTAAAGAGTGTTGTCGTTGACAGAAGATGTTTAGTAGATAAGACAGAAACTACCTTATCTGTAAGTTTATCAAGTAAGATCAAATCCAAAATAGTGATCAAATTGAAATATAATGAATACTATCTAGTTTAATATAACAGATGAAGTTTTCTGCGCGGTTTTAGTGTGTAATTTGTGATGCTATGAGAAAGCGAAACAGGAAGTATGTCTGTTTTCTTCTTTTAAATCATTTGTAATTGACCAAGTCTTTTTAAGATTAACGGTATTTTTTATAAATATATGAGTTCTTTTAGTTTTGAATGATTACATTGTTCAAACTCTTGGGCTTCGCAGCCTGTTAAATGTTCAAGACATAAAAATAACATTTCTCAGTATTTTGCTTGAATTTGTGCCATTTTAACAGATTTAAATGAAAATGGCTTGAAATTTTACAATGCAAATATAACTCGATTTTTAAGTGTAGATGAGAACTGTTCACACGACCACAGTGAAACCGAAAGTATTTTGTTCTCACTTTGTGGTTTCTCAAATCTCTCAACAGTTCGAGAAGTATCAGGTTTCTTTTTACCTTCATATACTGTGTTTAACAGGAACTTGATGAAATCCGCAAGTCTGGAATGAAAAATTTCCGCAACATTCAGGTGGATGAGTCAAACATTCTGACCTGGCAAGGACTCATTGTTCCTGTAAGTTTTTTGCATTAATTGCATGCATAAAAATATCACCATCTTCTCTCGATTTAACCATTTCGCATGTGCCCCATTTTCTTTTTCAGGACAACCCTCCATACGACAAAGGTGCGTTCCGGATTGAGATCACATTCCCTGCAGAATACCCCTTTAAACCTCCCAAGATCACTTTTAAAACCAAGATCTACCACCCGAACATTGATGAGAAGGGTCAGGTGTGTCTGCCGGTCATAAGTGCTGAGAACTGGAAACCTGCAACCAAAACTGACCAAGGTATAGTCTCTGAGCCCTTTTATCCACCTCGCACTCGTAATATTGGCATTAAATATGTTTTCCCCCTCTTTCACCAGTAATCCAGTCTCTCATCGCCCTCGTCAACGACCCCCAACCAGAACACCCGCTGAGGGCCGACCTGGCGGAGGAATATTCAAAAGACCGTAAAAAATTCTTTAAGAACGCAGAAGAGTTTACAAAGAAACATGGCGAGAAGCGGCCAGTGGACTGATATCGCATGGGCGCGTTTCCCTTGTTTCTCCTTTGCCCACTCCTCTAAAATCGTTTCCCCCAATCTGAGTCCCCGCCAGTCCGCCCTCACTCTCGGTCCCCCGCGGAGCATCCCAGCCGCATTTCACCTTCGGCAGAAAGACCCGTGACTTCTCAGCCTCTGGGTGTCGAAGCGTGTCAAAATTGTGATGAGGGGAGCGTGCGAATGAGAACTCGATAAAAGTGGTGAGATTTGGGGGTGGGGAAGGACGGGGGCGAAAAGGTTGTTCCTTTTAATTTGTTCTTAAATTGCACAGAGATGTGTTCAGGTCATGTAATCTGCTGTGTGATGAATCTTGACTGTTTTCAAAGCAGAATACTACGGTGAACCAGAGTATAATGTTAAGTCGTTTCACTTTCACATTTATGACATTGAAGAAATCCAATCCAATAATTTGTTGAATGAAAACACGTAATACGTCAAAGGTGTGTGGCAAATGTTTCTTTTATATTTCTCATCTCTGTAATTTTTTTTATTTTTTTGCTTAGGTTGCACTGTTTTCTGTGGAATAAGGTTTCATGTTCTTCATAATCTCAGTTTGTAACTCATTGAATCACAAACTAGTCACTGTCATCAATATAATGTTTATGATGTCATAAAAAGGAAAGCAAAACTTGACTTGACTTTGTGTCTGACTGAATATAAGACCTTTCTGGGACACACAAACGCCTCTTTAAGATTATGGAAAAATATTCTCTATTAACTAAGTGGTAGTTGCGGTAATTATGTTAAGTATTGGGTCGGGATAAGGGATCTAGAATATAATCATGCATTAATATGTGCTTTATAAATACTAATAAACAGACAATATTCTAGTAATATGCATGCTAATAAGCAACTAGTTAATAGTGAATAGTGTTCCCTAATCTAAAGTGTTACCAAATTCGTAAACTAAACCTCCCTTTTTAACTGCATGTGAGATATACAGTCGTATAAGAATAGTAATATCCCTTTTCACCAGTTAATTCCTGGATTTGGCAGAAATTAGTAGTTTACACATAAGTATAGTGATACAATCAGTGTATTAAATTGCTGTTGTCAAGGTTTAAGGAAGCTTTTTTTTTTTTTCTTAGATTGAGGGGTTGTGCAATTAATATTAAATAACTGTAATGTTTTTGTTAGTTCTAGAAAAAAAACGTCTAGTCCTATTATGCAAAATCCAAAACACCTTGTACATCTAAAGATGAAGCACTTCATTGACATTAGGGGGCGTTTGATGCTTCTGATCCAGGAAAACGTGAAATGAACCGCCAAACCACTATGAAGAAGATCCGATCACAATACTGGATTAAAGACTTTCAAGGTAAATGGGTCGATTTGTGCAATTCTATTAAAATATATTTTCTTATAGACTACAGGATTGCTCAGTGCAATGAGTTTAGTTGATTACAACAAGCTACCGTAGTTGCCACCAAAATATACAAGTACTGTAAGGTTATTGCCGACCAACGACAGATACTGTGGTAATTTGCTATTAGCTACCACTTTAATCAAAAAAGAAATAAAAACTGTAAATTCTCAGTCATGGTAGGCATACCTACAGCTTTACACCCATTTGGTAAGTTTGTAAAAGTTACAGTATTCTATAAATTTTTTTTTTCAGGTCAAGAGAGTGTATAAATAGCTGATTAGACCATTTAACCTATAATTGACCGATTTTCTCATATTGACAAGTGTTTTTATAGTTCAACGTTCTTCTTTCTATAAAAAAGTAGTGGTGTTTCCCAGGTACAGAGATGTTATCAGATGGTTAAAAAAAAATATGCCTCTGTATTTTTTCAGTGGCTTCTACAGTAAGCACACTGAACCCATTTTGTAGAAGCACACACATATTTACCCCTACCCCCATCCCGCTTCTCTCTTAAGTATAGAACCAAGATTAGCATTATTAGATACGGCACTAAGCAGCTCTAAATGGAGAAATTAGCCCCACTGGATTAGTCTGTCTAATGATGGGAGGCCAGTGTCTGGTGTTAAATTAATTAGTTTAAACCATTGTGTAAAGAAGGTTGGACCTTTCTGCATTTTACAATTGATGAAAGACTGTGTTCAGACAAACACTGTGCTTACATTGAGTAAAAAAAAAATTATACCCTATCAACTCCTCAGATTATCAGATATACTGAGTAGGTCATCAAGAAATCTGGGAGAAAAAAAAGTCTTGGTTTGACTTAGTGTAGTGCTTGGGCAATGTTTCCAGCCACTGGGTTCCTAGAACCTTGTAATGCTAAACCATTACTGTCTGTGATAGCAGAGCAACTGTGTTGACATTGTTAGTAACATCCTGCTGCTAAATACTTTAGAGTAAAAAACTTCTGGCAGCAACATAAGGGGCCTTATTTATAAATCGTGGATACTCTCAGATTTGATCTTAGAGTGTGCGTACGCTTAAGTCCACGCCAGCGCTCATATTTGTAAAAACTGTCTTTGACGTGGAAAAGTGCTTAGCGTCACATCAGGGTATGAGCAGGAGTACACACTTTTTCTTGTTCGAGTACTGCAGGTTTTTGAAAATGTAAGCTGTTCTTGCAGCTTGCTGTTCTAAATTATGATGATTGGTGATCTTTTATCATCTACCAAGCATTTTTGTTGATTGCAATGCCAGCGTTCTATCAGTTGCTATCTGTGTGCACATTATGTTAGTGGTTGCAAAGAAATAATAAAGCATTTGTAGTATTAGGGTTCATTTTATTGAGCTTTCTATACATATAAGACCTTCGGTTCTGGGATTAGTGGAAGGAGTGTCCGTGTTTCTCTTGCTGGGTCCATTCTTCATTAAAAGAGCATTGCTCACTTCTTAAAATGTTGGATGGGGGCAGGGATCTTGATATCCTGGCCCTTTTCCAGCCTCTTCTCACACTCGATCAGGTAGTTGACACCATCGACGACTAGCTGCACCAGTTCCACCTGGTAAAGAAAAGCAGAGTCACACCAGAGTTTGAGAAACTTATGCATGTAAAACTGCCTGTAAGTTAACCCACTGATTTTGAATGACCTACTTCGGATTTGCCCAGGCGGTCAAGGTTTGAGATGTCGAATATATCGCCCACTGCAGCCGTGTCCACACCTCCAGTGCCACGCTTCTGCAGCCGCAAGTTATCCAGGATCTTGCCAAAGCGAGGGTCCTACAGGCAATTGTTACCATTAGACAGATTTCAACAATGGATACACCTTACTTCCAAAAGCTTTCACTATAAGATAAAGGTAATTATTGTTACCTTGCTGAGCTTTGGCAAGCGGACATGTACTCCAGCCCTGAGGCCGGTGCCCAAGTTGGATGGGCAGGTCAGGATGTAGCCAAGACGTTCATTCCACATAAACTCCCAGCCTCTCTCCTGAATCAAGTGTTCTACCTGTCCAACAGAGAGGCAGCCAACAGATGGAAGACATTAACCTTATAGGACAACTCAAGGTAAGTTGGTTAATTGTTAAAAGTATGAAGGACGTGTGGTTTTACCTGTTTGAGTCCTCTGCAGAACCTCTCAAACACCCTTTTCATGTTGCCACCCTTCTCCATGGAAATGACACGGGTGTGGTCTTCCTCATTGATCCATATTAAGAAGGTCTTCTCGTTGTTATGCCTTGCAAATAATGGGATGTTTAAAAGACAAAAAGGGGCTCTGTGCTGTCAGTCATGCCAGCAAGTCCTGCTTGTTTTATGAATCAATAGTATCATGCAGTAGTATCATGCCTTCAAACTAACATTAAAGCTACATATGAATGTTTTATCTGAATGCAGTTCTTTGCTTGCAGGCAAATGTGAGAATATTTATATTGTTCTTATGTGACATATCTTGTTAGTTACATAAATGCTGATCAAATCGTGCCAAGAACTTCCTAAAGCCATACCAGATGCCTCTTGCATCTGGCCAGTCACGGGCCATAAAGGCACAAGTCAACAAGGGGGACACAGGTTTGTCAAACAGGAAGTGGTCCTACAGAAGGATGAAAGGAAGACAAATGTAGGTGGAACTGGAGGAGGATCAAAGAATTAGAGGAAGACCAGACACTTGGAACACTTCTTGAGTCAAATGCAACCTATAAAAACTTGGAAGATGGGAGGAATGGTCTAGAACTACAGAGACTGTTGGGGTTGTACTGTCATGGCTTGTTTTCTCTCCATCTAGCCTTACCAGATCCCACGAGCATCTGGCCAGTCCCTGGCCATCCCAGATGCAGTGAGCAGAGGAGACACAGGCTTGTCAAAGAGAAAATGCTCCTAAGCCATGCCAGCATGAAAGGAAGAGTTCAGTATCATGATGTGTGGAAGAAGCTCAGTTAATCCCAATCACATTATCAACCAAGCACTAAAATATCCCATGACTGAAAGAACTTTATGGAAGCAACTCACGTCGATAAGTCTCTGCTGCTCTTGTTCAGTCATTTCAGTCAGGCTGTAGTAACGACCAGAGAGGTCTCCCTTCAGGCCAGCCAAGGCCTGGACCGTGACCCTTTCGACTTCACGTCGCTCAGAGCGGCTGCAAGCAGGGGGAAGGCTGAGGCCACGGATACTGCGGCCTGTGCGTACACGGGAGGACAGGACGTAGTTTTCATCGAACATGCCTGAATGGATCTGGAAGATAAAGAACAACCAAGAAATGTTGGTAGGAAATAGAATTAAATGGGAATCTGAGAAATTCATTTTGCATGAAGAAATAAAAACAGACGTTCACCTTGGAGGCATCCAGGTCAGTGGGATGCTTCATGATCCTTGGGTCATAGCCATTGTGTCTGTCCTTGATTACAGGATCAAAGATTTCAGCAAACACCTGCAAAGTCATTTGGCAAAGAAGTCAAGGGTGTTATCTCTAGATTAATTTGCACAACATTACCTTGAAAAGAGAGGAGAGGCAAAGCCAGAACATGCTGAAAAGTCCAGCTTATACAATAATAAATCAGATTTGGCCAAGCTGGTATATGTTGTTTAGTGGTAGTCTAGTTAGCAGACCAACATAGTTGTACCCTTAACTTGGTCTTTCTGGCGAAGCAGGATGATCAAGTAAGTCTTGCTGGTTAAGCTGGTTAAGAAGCCAGCATCCCAAACACAACATATACCATTGACCAGCTGGTCTTTTCATCAAGGATTGAACAAAACTACCTTGGGAAGAGAAGTTGGATATTATGTCATATTAAAAAAAGCGTGTAGGTAGTTTGAATGTATGGCTGTACCTCATAGCTCTCCTCATCACCAGCAACCATCCCAACTGTCTTGATGAAGGGATGACCAGGGTTGTCCACACCAGTCTGAATGCACTGGTCAAGAGTCCAGTTGTTTGGGGTGATCTTGTCCCTCAGTTTGGCATAGATGGCCGGGGTCAGTGCACCGGCCATGCAGTTGTTGTGTTTGCGAAGGTCAGGGTAGTCAGCACTGTTGAGGAACACAAAGTCACATCTTTAGTCATGTTCTGTCATTGGGTTAGACCTAGAGCCTGTGGAAGTGATGATTGAGAGGAAAATGACGTCCAAATTGTTGGCTATCATGCCCATGGCATTCTTGTTGGAATGAAGACTGTGTTCAGCAGTAGAGTGATGCAACCTTGATGCAACAGGGAACACTACAGAAGGTCATTTCTATCTACTGCTATAAGACTGTACAACTCATCCACTATGTGCAGAGTTGTCATTGTCACTGGCTCGATTGGTGAACCTGTTGGAGATTCAGTCAAATCACGAGACTACACTAGTGAGGACTTTGTAGTGTACTACTACCCGAAAGTCTATCCAGGATTAAGTCAGTGTGGACTTAGAGGATCGCAGCGCTTGAGGGAAGTATTTGGGGCAGATGAACTTCTTGTGAACCGGGCCTAAATCCAAAATCTATAGGACTGTAACAGGAGACTGACTGCTCATTTCTCAGTTGAAGGTTTAAGTATGAATTTAGGTGTAGGATGTTGGTTTTGGATCAGCATAAAAGAGAAACTTTCTTCATATTTGGCTCCTTCAAGGAACTTAAATCTTGGACTGCTGATCTGATTTGATCTTTGGCATCTATTAGAGTAGTGCAAATAAGGTGACATGTGGGACAGGACATAAGCTACTTAAGTGTCATGTTCCCACCCATTTACCTTTCACTCAGTTAACGTATGATACTTCATCATACAGTACATCATGACCTCTACGTCTGATCATATTTTTTCCATTACAGAACAGGTGCAAGTAAGCTGATGGAATAGAAAGTACCTCACCCTCCTTCTTAGATTCTCAAGCATTTTATTCTGATATGATTGCTAAATAAGCAATGTGTTAAGTGACAAATGGTAATCTTAAAGCAAGTCTAGATATTTATTAAATAATGACTAGCTGTATTTCATGCAATATTATCAATAGGAAGTAATTGTACTCACACCTCAAGTGCTTACCTGGGAGGGTAGAGTTTCCTCCTCTGATCTGCAGAGGCGGCAGCATTATCGCTCATTAAGTAACCAGTTGCCACAGCACCAGCTCCAAGGCTCGCCATGAGCAAGCCAGTGGTACGGCTCGACATCACCTTGGCGAATGAGCTTGCCATCTTCACACCGTTTCTTGTCAAAAAGTTCTGACGGGATCAGCACTGGTAGAACAAGGTGGCAAGGTTTTCACAATGATCATAGCTTATTTTTAAGACTATAGCTATCAAATTAAATTTTGTGTTACAGTAGTTGATGGTGCCCTAAGCTGACAAGTATCACCTGATTTAAGATGGCAGCTTACTTGTTTCTGACTGGTTACCTTATTAAGAGACTGGTTGATTAACTCTAATAATTTCTTTTACTAATTGTCCTTCACCAGTTTCTAAAGGACAGTTAAGGAGGAACCTTTATAATTTTTCTGAGAATTGTCCTAAATATAAGGCATAGTTTAATAGTCAAATCGAACAACATTTGGTAATATTTTGTCAAAGAAACCAAACAAAGGAACACTTAAAATACATTTCAAATACACCTCTCCAAAATTTGGTCAATCAATATTGGTTTCTCCACAGCAGATTCTTAAACTTTAACATTTGGCGACATCCTTGACAAAGTCCTTTTGACACTGCAACTGGAACTCTAAAAGTGAAAGTGTTATTAATAGACTAGCAGACTACATGAAGTGTTTGGAACGGAGCCCCAACTGGCACCAGTCTACCCTGAGGCCTCGTGCTCAGCCGTGACATTCTGAACCGGTCACACAAGCGTACACAAGACCCAACCAGAATCTGGCAGCCTGAACTCAGATCTATATTATACAGCAAAACCATGAACACTCTGTGATGCTTCTAAGCAGGTGGCCCGTCAGCACTGGACCGTGGTTTAAGGTCTATCTCTCGGCGGAGTTGTGGGGGATTATTAGGCTTTTAACTCAAGGATTAGTCCAGAATGTTAGGAGAATAGCACTAAACAAGATACTGCTTAATGTCCTTCAAGATGGCACAGCAATTCCAACAAATGCTTCCTACTGAAATAGTAATCTATATAGGTAGCTGCAATCTGTTTAATTAAAAGTTGTACCAAATATACACTACACTTTGTTAATAAGTAAATATCCAAGCAAATAAAATAGCTGATTGTTGGCTTACCACTTTGCATCCAGCATTTTCAATATTTACAATTTAATGGAAAGCGATGAATGATTTCTTACCAGTTACTGGAATTCCTAATTCTCAAAATTAGCTTGTTTTTTTGTTTTTTTTTAATTTTTTGTGAGTAAGTAGTATAAGAGAAGAGAGTTTTACCTGTAGAGTCTCCTCTGCTACAGTAGGCTGTGTCAGGAAGCACACAGTCTGTGAGGGAAGCTGGCGCTCCTCCCAGGATATGGGATTAGAAGTGGACCTGATGGCCAATCCTCTTCCACGTAAGTGCCAGGTCATAACCCATGTCTGTCGTCCGGCTTGTCCTTGAGACTTGCCGCCATAGTCCAACATTTTGCACTGTATGCAGCCTCTTAAATAGAACCACTACCAGCTCTTTAAAGGGCACCTATTATGCCCCTTTTTACAATATGGAATATAAGTCTCAGGTGTCCCCAGAATGTGTCTGTGAAGTTTCAGCTCAAAATACCCCACAGATCATTTATTATATCATTTTAAAAATGCCTATTTTGAGTGGAAGCAGAAACACGCTGTTTTGTGCATGTTTCTTTAAATTCTTTTCCAGAATAGGGCTGTGCCTTTACAGCTCGTACATCAGATACTCTGCTAAAAAACATGTTTGGTTTTGATTATCATGTCTGTCGTGCTGAAATCATGCGTTTTAAAGCTAAATCAGTTGAAACTTCTGATATACGGTTTTCTGAACGCGCACATCCAAAACACGCACAGAAAGCAGCGGTCATTCAGCATGTGAGTGCTAAACTAAGCTCTCTTTCAGGTCTTATTGCGCTTAAATCAAATCATTTCATTGCGCTGTCAAATACACACAAGCTTATCTTAAAAACAAACATAAGTTGCAAAAACACAGTCAGTTATGTCTGTGAAGGTAAACAGCCGGAAAGAAATCGCATGCTTATATTAGATCTGTGTATTAAGTGACAGCAGCAACATATACAGTTACCTATAGCTGTCTACGCTGTTAATATGACCCAAACAATAAAATAAAAGCAGAAAATCACTCACTGCTCTTGAATGAATCATTTCTGTAGCTCTAATTAGAAGACATTTCTTACTTGAACGCTGCTTTTAAATGCTCTTGCGTGAAGATAAACATGACTGATTCAGGGTGGGGTCACTGCTAATACGGCAGTGTCCGTCAGCAGTCGTGGGTGCAGTGTGTAAAATGTGACGTCACATTTTATGGATTCTGCGAACGACATCTAGAATACTTCTTTAATAAATCACAATAACAATTTTATCCCATTATAAAGTAACTTGCACAGACAGGCAGCAAGCTAGCTAGCCAGAATGATAAAAACATACGTTGATTATATAAATGATCTTTTGCTATAATTCATCTTTTGAATGCATAATGGAAAACAAACCATACAGAAGATAAGACAAATTTTATTTCAAAAGTTACAGCTACATCATGGATAAATGTACAGCACAATTATGTCATTGACTGAAAAAAGATGTCAAATCACTTATGAAAAAAAGACCCTTCTTTAGAAAGTGTGCATGAGTCAACAACATGATTTAAATAAAAAAAACAACAATGCAGTGCTGCCTAATGTTTACAATATCTACGTTTCCAGGTAAAAGTTCAAATAAATGAATATATACCCAATTAAATAGGACACTGTGCTGGACCTATGTTTGAATTAAACAACAACTATTTCTCTTTGTACAAAAACAGACTTAAATGCCCACTTAAACATTTGTGTAAAATTTAAATACCGTCAGGATACAGCTGGGTGGAGTAAACTTTATGAAAACAACCAAAAACTGTAAACTAGCGAATGATTCCCTGCTCATCTCAAACTCAACAACAAACCACTTCTTCTGCATCAGCCAAAAAAGTATCTTTTCTGCACATAACAGTATGGAGTATGGTGTATAATACCATAGGACACAGTTATGGTAATAAATCAGTACAAAAGTACCTTGGTATTACCATCACTGTATCATGGTACCATCACAGTATTTCTGAAGTGTAGAATATATGTAACAAATCTGCTATTGTTAATCCAAAAGTTAGAGACAAATTTTTTTTTTTAAAGAAGAATTAAGAATATGATTAAGTACAGATTCATGCAAACACATGCCAGAAAATATCAAAAATTTCTACAAACAGAAACATGCTAAATGAGCAAATGCAGCCTCATTGCAACATGCTGTGTAAACAGATGACACCTAATATTAACAAATGACAAATGTAAAAATATATTTCTTTTGGTAAACCATAAACGTGCTTGGTTGAGCTTTGACATTTCAGCGAACTCCAGTGGATCAAAGTACTGACATGACTGTCATACATGCGGGCAGACTGACTGAGAAACTTGCTTGTCAAAATTGGACAATCACACACATTTTTGACATCTGAACACGTTTGCACGCATACAAATTCTCATTATAGTAAGGAATGATCACACTTTAAAAATGGAATTAATATTGTGCATTCAGGTAAAAAGAGAGATTATCAAATTGTTATTAAAATGCATCATGCTAGAAATATGCACTATGAAATATTATAACTACATAATATTTACTAAAAGGCACATTTAAACCTGAGTTTACAGCAAAAAAAAAAAAAAAAAAAGATACAAAATTATATGGAATGAAATAAATATATGGATAGGTTGTCATTTCTATAGTGGACAGACTTCAGTTCAGATGTAAGTTTAGATTCCCACAAACAGACTATATGAAAAGTTTCTTACTTGATATCTGAGTCTGGTTGTAAACATTATCATCAGGTTTAGTTGGCAGGAGGGAGTCTTGGCTCAATCTTAAGAGATAATTCATAAAGTGTGTCCTCGTCCATTACAAGAGTCTTGTCGAGGAGGAACTGTGTTACCTGAGAGAAATGCAGCGATATGTTACATAAATTGAGACCCAACTACAAAGTCTGTCTTTTAAACCTATAAAACTACTGTATCATATTTAATACGCAAATTTCTAAGGTTTCTAAATGTTCAACATGATCAAAACATTGCTGTTAAACCTGTCACACTCAATCTACTCCATGCCTTGTCGTCTGATTGATATTTTAGCAAGTAAAAGTTATTTTAATGTAATTGTACCAGCGTCCACCTTTAGCTGGTGCTTCACGTGTCTTTTTGCTGTCAAATTTTTACTGATTTTTATAAAGTAAATGTAAGAATAACTGAAGAAATATTTCCAGTTCCATACTGGACTGAAGCAGCTCATCAGTGCGTCTCAGATCTGATCATGATGATCTTTTGAGGAACGTTTGTTTCCAGAAGCTTTACTTTCACTGTTCCTCAGTGGATGGAGGAATGATCTTCACAAGCCTCCAAAACATCTCACATCTTCTGAGGAGCGTTTATTTCTTCATCTCTCAATCAGCATTGGATTGCATTGCATTATATGTTTGGATCATTTCAATCCTGTCTTACTAAGACATATTATTGGAGATATAGAGTGACCACTGATATTTATATCATTTTATGTAAGTATCTGCTGTACTGTTATAAAGATCTCATTGATCTACATTACAAGCATCAGAATTTCATCATATAAATATTCAGCATTAGCACCAAACTGCATATTTTACTAAGTTTGTCTCTGAATAAAATTCAAGTCCAAAAAATAAAAATTTTCTGCTTATTATTTCACGTCAGGTTTTACAGGGTTAAAGTTGTGCATGAGCAATGAGCTTCAGTCTTGAAATGTGCACTTTGCCTAAAGCAGTTCTTTATCTATAATTGTTCCATAATGTCACTATACATTCAGACGGTACCTTGGGTTGCAGATCAATCCTGTAGGGCGCCTGCTGAAACTGTCGGATCTCTCGTATTATGTGTGAGATCTGTGAAAAACAACAAACAGTCATTTGAAGACAGGTTCACTGATGTCTTTTGAAATCCTGAGATTTGACGTCCTACAAACACCACAAGCTGAAGAATTGTGTAAATACCATCCTCATTTTAGAGAAGTTGACGAGACCCTCCTCTGTGAAGTTGGGCGTTGCTTCCTCGATAAACGCCAAATCCGTCAGGTACATGCCCAGATAGGGCACACACGGAGGGTTACAGCTGTCGATTAAATACGCCACTAAGTATAAAATCACAGAGTATATATATTTTTATATTCTGTGCAAATCTAACAAACACAAACTTACTTTTTCAGAGTTTCCCTCAGGTTCTTAAACCTCCCTTCAGATGAAACTATCTTCTGCAGTCTGTCCATAAGTGCCTTGGTCTGATAATTAACAAATCCCACATGGTTAAAATAAACAAAATCCAACAAAAATCACAAAAAGTGTTCATTTACATAGGGGGACCTAAATTCTCTTTTTCTCGTATATATGTTCGGGGGATTTTTCTTTTCAAATTTGCTGAAGGTAATTATTGAAGGCCTGCACAATGAATCGTATTTTAATCGTGATCAGGATTTCTGCTTTGTTCAATTTATTAAACATATGCCTGCTGGTTATAATCCTAGAGATGTTTCATTTTAATTTGGTATATGCATAATCTTGCTTTGGTAACAAGTCTCCACAGGCTTTCATGGCTGGGGTTGCCAGATTTCAAGAGTTTAAATCCCCCAATCTTTTTTCATAAATTGCTACAATTTCATCCAGTAGTTTTCTTAATCTTCCCAATGCGCACAAGCTCTCTCTACGTTATGAAATAAAAAGTGCTGATGATCTGAAAAAACCAACAAACATATAGAGTTTAGCAATCTCTACTGAGATATTCAGCTCAAATAAAATGTAATACAGCCAGTCTGTTTTCTTTCTCGTGGTTTCTCATTTAATGTGACTAAATCTGTGAGCAAACCATGCGAGTTGATATTCTTTTGATTTGTGCTAATGTGAAAGTGCAATAATTCTAATGAAAGGTAAAAATGACAATAATCATGATTACATTTCTGAGCAAAATAATCGTAACTAATCATTTAACTACTATCGTACATCCCTAGTTTGACCAATAGCATGCAGACATTGTACATAATCGACCAATCGTGATGTGCGAGGAGGTGGAATCTACAGAGAACAATCAAAGCAAAGCAAATAGACATGCATATAATGTATGAGGACTGTAGAGAGCATGTCAGTAGGAAAACCACGCCAAAACCCAGACGTTTTAGCAAATTAGGACATATGTATGGCCACCCTATTTTACAATCCTATGGACTCTGTGAGGCTTTTTTTGACTCACCTGTTTGCAAACCTTGGCCCATGTTTTCTTTAGCCTGTAGATGGCGCTGCGGTTCAGTGCGGATGTGATCTCTAACACGCCGTTGTAGTTGTTGAGACAGCGACATATATCAGCCACGGCCAGCCACTTCTCAATGCATGCGGCTCTGGAGCTCACGTCTGCATGAGCCATGATCTGAGACGCTACCAGATTGCTCATCTGTTCAGAAAATGATAAAGAAGTTACATTGACTCGCTCACATCACATTAAAGAATTTATAGTTACAAAAGAAAACAATTTAATGTAATATATTTAATATATTTCTGTCTTTATTTTTATAAAATACTACTACTACTACTACTACTACTAATATGTTTATAGATTATCATTTTTGCCCACGTCATTGAAGTGCTGACTGGTCTTCATAATGTATGGAGTCCTTTCGTTTTTGTCCGTTTTCATCCAGCCTTGACCAAGAAACTCCCTGGAAAGTAAAACATCTCTATTAAACATCATGCAATGCTACTAAATAGTAAATCACCAACCATTTAAGAATAAAGCACTCTAAAGTAATGTGATACACTCACTCATATGGAATATTCCAGAACACAATATGGTCCAGCAGAGTGATTTGTTCTGCTAGTTCCATCGCCGACAGTGACTCAAAGCATTCGACTCTCGGACAGTCAGACTGGAGAACACAAAAAAATTACACAGAATGAATAAATGACATCTATACATACAAATCAGAGAGACTTCAGTGCTGCAGTCACACTAACCATTTGCACAATGTCCTCAATCTTCAGCTGTGAATCATCTTGTTCTTCTTGAGAAAGTGCACTGAGGAAAGATGAACATTATTAAAAGAGTAGTTCAACTAAAAATGAACATTTAAAAAATGTAATTATTTACTCATCACATGATATGTGACCCTGGACCACAAAACCAGTCATAAGTGTCAATTTTTCGAAATTGAGATTTCTGCATCATCTGAAAGCTGAATAAATAATCTTTCCATTGATGTATGGTTTGTTAGGATTGGACAATATTTGGCCGAGATACAACTCTTTGAAAATGTGGAATCTGAGGGTGCGAAAAAATCTAAATACTGAGAAAATCACCTTTAAAGTTGTCTAAATGAAGTTCTTAGCTCTGCATATTACGGATCAAAAATTAAGTTTTGATATATTTACGGTAGGAAATGTACAAAATATCTTCATGGAACATGATCTTTACTTAATATCCTAATGATTTTTGGCATAAAAGAAAAATGGATAATTTTGACCCAAACAATGTTTTTTTGGCTATTGCTAAAAATATACCCCAGCGACTTAAGACTGGTTTTGTGGTTAAATAATATGCTATTATTTAAATCCATTTCAAGAATTATATCAATTGGTGGAAAACAGGCATCCGATGACCCCTTTAAATAACCCTCAAAAAAATGTATCATGGTTTTTACAAAAATAGTAACTGTTTTTAGCATTGATCAAATGATTCTGAAGGATCATGCGACATTGAAGTAATGATGCTGAAAATTCAACTTTTCATCACAGGAATAAAATTACATTTATAGAAAACAGATTATTTTAATTTGTAATAATATTTCACAACATTACTGTTTTTACTGCATTTTTGATCAAATAAATTCAACCTTACCGACCTTTAACTTTTGAATGCTAGTGTAAGTGCTTCAAATTGGGGTGAACTATACCACCTTTCAGTGAGACATCAAACTAATTCTCTCAGATTTTTAAAGATTTCTCACTCATGCAGCTGAAGCACACAAATGCAGTCTGACTGACAGATAATATGTTCTCCAGTGGAGAGGGCGTCACCTCAGTATGTTAGCTGCGGCCTTCCTCTCCTGCGGCAGAAGTTCTGGATCTCGCAGCACCTCCTCCAGCAGAGCGATCACAGCCATCGTCAGCTCTGCGTTCATCTCAAAGTCCTGCATAGACAAACACAAACACAGTGCTTCAGGGAGCATGTTCCTGTAATTCATGCACTTCATGAGCGCAAACATGACCAACCCAACCATTACTGCTGAAAAACAGATGTAAGGATGAAAGAACCTTGGATACTTTGATCTCCTGAGAAACAGACAATACAAACATGCACGGGCATCTTCGAGACACCCCACAGAGTGGAGGTGTAGGAAACTTCCTTCCCTTCTGTCCATTTGTTTCTTCTTAAATCCCCTCACCCATCCTTCCTTCTACTCAGTCAGCTCAAAATGGTCAATAGTAGAATCTAATGTTCTACATTAATGCAAGTGATATTCACAGTCATGTTTGGTATCATTTGAATTGTCTCAGGGCGACTGTTATTACAATGGTCTCATTCTTATAAGAAGAAACTAAAAGGTAATACAGATCCTAAGAGTTTAGAGAGATGTTGCACACTGTAGAGGGCGGGTCAGTTCTCAGGGTCTTTCATGCAAATTGCCTTCTGTCCCAAGAAGTGATAACTCTACTTGATCAATGCAAATTCCATTAGCAGCTGTCTCCATCTCGGGGGATGTTGTTCTTGGTCTGAAGTACTTAAGGAAATGTTGCAAAAGGATCAGGGCCCTCTGTAGCTGAAATGAGCCCATAGGATGAAGTGCGTTCACACATTTCATACTATGTATTTTTCTCAAGTCAGGTATGCATGTTACTCTTAGATTCATCTTTGAGATTTTGATGTTTTGTATTGATATGATTTGATATCTTTGAATTGGCTATGTAACTGACATAATACATATTTACCTGACTGATAATAAATTGTTACATTTGATTTTACTCTGAAATTACTGACTCTAGTAGATTACGATGTATCCTTGTTACCACATTTCCTGCGTCAGGTTAGCAACGGACTAAAATCCAGTTGAGATGGAGCACAGGGCACACCAACTGTATCCTTAGAGATCCAGCTAATGCTTGGTATTAGTTCAAGTGTACTTAGATTGTAAGGGCTTATAGTGAATTTCCGTTTAAGTCAACTGGATGTTGTTCGACCAACCTAAATAGGGTGAGCCTAACTTCTGTTTATTGTAATATTACTCAAGCTAAGGGAAACCGTGGCATGGCCATACCAAAGCTACTATCAGGGAACGTAATGTTGGTCAGCTTATATCTGTAGTAGTGGTCGTGACCTCTGACTAGAAATAATGTTGCTTTATTCAAGCATGTACAAATCTATGGGCTAAATAAAAGTACTTTTAGAATGAGCAAGCATAGGACGGCCGTCTAAAGTATTAGCCAATTACCTCATCTAATAACCAAGACTGACGAGAATGTGACCGTAGATAAGCAACAACTTGGCAGGCGATATCTTTAAGCGACATGAGCACCCGAATGAACGGGTACAATAATATTAAAGAATAATAGAATAATCAGATGTCTAGATAAATTATCCTATGAATGATAACAATTGTCATTCTAACCCAAATGCGAGGTCATAATAAAATGGAGTCAGATTTGAACTTAACCTAGATTTAATAGCTTTGCGCGCTGAAAAGACCAAACACGCAGGAAACCTTCACCCACGATTGGATACCGTCCTTGGACCAAATTCGTGGACCCTACACGGACATGAACTTTGCTCATGCAACTTTCGCTGATGCATGGATTTTTACAAATTTGATTCAAAAATGGTGTTTGTGTGCATGCACAGGTTAAATGAATTTAATGGAACTACTGTCCAGAAGTTTGGGGTCATTAAGATGTATTAATGTTTTTGAAAGAAGTCTCTTCTGCTCACCAAGGCAGCATGTATTTGATCAAAAATACAGTAAAAACAGTAATATTGTGAAATATTATTACAATTTCAAATAACTATTTTCTATTTTATTATTTTTTAAAAATGTAATTGATTTCTGTGATCTGCAGCTGAATTTTCAGCATCATTACTCCAGTCTTCAGTGTCACATGATCCTTCAGAAATCATTCTAATATGCTGATTTGCTGCTTAAGAAACATTTCTGGTTATCAATATTGAAAACAGTTGTGCTGCTTCATATTTTTGTATAGAAACTGTGATACATTTTTTTCAGGATACTTTGATGAATAGTGCAGAAGAACAGCATTTCTTTTAAAATAGTATTTTAACTATTTAAAATGTAATTACTTTAACATTATAAATGTCTTTACTAACACTTTTGTCCAATCTTACTGTATGCATCCTTGATGAATAAAAGTATTAATTAAATTAAAATGTCTTAAATTAAAAAAAAAAAAAAAAATCTTACCGATACCAAAAATTCAAACAATAGAGGATTTAAATATATAAACATTTAGTTTTCCATATAAGAGAATTTTGAGTAAATGTGAAAGACAATTTCATTTATATAGCCCTTTTATATATTGTTTAATATGTAACGATTTAACAACATATAGTTTTAAAGGAGCTTGAAAAAAACATTTCTCAGTGTCTTCACTATGCAAAAGAGTTTGTAAAATAAGTGTTTGATTCTAAATAATTTATTAACATTATATCAGCCACATTAAGTATCAGCCATGGAAATACTCATATTGGTGGATCACTAGATAAAAGCTTCTGCTAAATGACTGCTTACTAAAACCCACTGTAAGCCAGAAGTATGTTACGTACTACAATAAATGAACCACCAGTTTCCTTCAAATGCACTGCATGCTAAAAGATGAACAGATTTGACTGGATGAGTGTAGCTGTAGTGCAAAGTGATATGCTGCTCTGTTCCTGACATGAGTTAACAGTGTGGGGCCCTCGGGGGTCCGCTGACATTTCAGTGCAGTCACTGCTGCACACGATGAAGGACTGAAGCACAAAGCAGGTTTGACAAAGGCTACGTTCATGAGGTGTGAGACACGTCACAGCAGCTGTTTCAAACTGGTGGGCCGCAGGTCTGTCCTGATGGGGTCACATGCTAAATGCAAATCATAAAATGCAGCTAATAAATCATATAATCATGCATAGGTGGAATAGCAGTATAAAACAACAGTTTGAGGACATTTTGCTTACTTTATTACTTTATTACATTTTAAACAATTACCAATCAATAATCTCCTGATACAAAACCAGTTGAGATCCACTGAAGACAGAAAGATTTAGAGTAAATGGAGAAATCTATTTAGAAATGAGACCCTAAAAACTGAAAAATACCAATATTTTTTACTTTTTAAGGTAAGATACCACAGGTAAAACCATATTTTTTCAGCTGCTGGTCAGTTTTATTTTGTTTCGATGACATGTCTTATGGATGCCTGTTTCCACTGTGGAATAAAAAAAATTAGAAAAACTTTTTAGCTCACAATTCTGACTTTTTTCCTCAGAATTGTGTTTATATCTTGCAGTTGCAAGTTATAAACTTGTAATTGTGAGTTTACATATTGCAATTTCTACTTTTTTTCCACAGAATTCTGTTCACAAAAGAACATCTCACAATTTTTTAAAAATCTAATAATTCTGACATTTCTCTCAATTATGTGCTTTTCTCTCACAATTTTGACTTTTCTTCACATCTTATAATACTTCTAATTCTTGTAAGTCATAATTGTGAGATAAAAATGTATTTTTTAACTGTTTTATTCTGTGGCTGAGACAAGCTTTCATATGTCTGTCTTCAGATTAGTGGAAAGAAAACATCCAAAAATAAACACTTAAATGTGTATTTATTACATTTTATCTATTTGTGTGTGTGTATATATATATATATATATATATATATATTTTACCACTTGCATATACCGTTTTATTCATAACCATGTTCTGAAAGCTTTTTTACAGAGTTTGTTCATATATCATTTGCCTGATATATAATTTAACATTTTATTTCCAAAAAATATGGTGAGAATGTCTTTTAACTGTCTGTTGACAGTATTTTCTGGTTTAAGGTCAGATAACTATCTTTTTATATAATATTACATTTTTAAAAATAGAACTCTAAAATCCCCTCAGCTAAAACCTTTAATATGTCAACAAAATGAAATAAGAATTTTGAACCTGGCTTTATCTAATGTTCAGATTCATGTTCTGGAATTATAATTTAGTTCTTATTTAATTAGATAATGCATCATTTGTAACATTGCAACAACATCTGAGGAAACCTCTAATACAAAGCAATTGATGAATACATATGGTGATATCTATTAGTTAAGATTTTTACCCTATTCATCTGTAATGTCTTATATCCTCCTTGCAAGATGCGTCTCCACTATGACTGATAAATCACTCAAGGGCAGGACATCAGGAAGAAAATAACAGGCTGGAAATGATGCAAAGTCAACAAACCTGTGAGTGTTTGGAAACCCAGTGGCGCAGGACGTTGAGCACCCTGTTGGTGGCTGCCCGGCGGATGAGGAACTCCTTGTCGTAGGATTTCTCAGGGTTGGTAAATCCTGAACGAGAGACAGTAGGAGATTTCTGTTAGATGAGGACGAGAAAGACTCCCCAGAGCTGTGTCACGACTCAACCAAGACCCGATGGGAGATCTGTTTCAGCGGCGAGGGCAGCTGTCCAACCCCATCATTGTCTCTAACCTTGCGGGCTGCTGTGTCCAGCTGCAGCGGTGGCGATGGCGAAGGCGGACGCGGGGGACATGGCACAGCGGGAGCTATCAGGAGACTGACCTATGAGGACACGACCAGAGAAAACAAGTCACCATATCATGGGAAATTTGATTTTCTTGTTTTGAAATATGAGTTTAATCCAGCTAACAGGGAACATTTTCAGAACTTTGGACAACATTCTGGCAATGTTCTCTCAAAGGTACGAACAAACATTCTTTCAGTAACGTTAATAGAATATTTGTTCAAATGTTCTCAAAACTATAGCACAAAAACAGTCTCTATACAGTACACCCTTCATGGAACGTGTTTCTTCTAAAACATTTTAGTTTTAGTTTTTTTTTTAAAATGTTACATTTCGGAATGTTCAGGGAACATTCAAAAGTAATGTTTGCAAAATTATAAAACAATGTTCCTTTAACAAGAAAAAAAAAATTAAAAACTGTACATTTTTAATATTCAGAGAACATTCAGAAATAGTTTTCATAACTTAATAGGAAAATAAGCTAAACGTTTTTAGAACATATTTTTGTTAACTGGGAATGTACTATGTAAACATTCTTAAATCCTTTTCCCAGTCCATGCAGAGTGTTTATTGTTAATAAACTAATCCAACTTCATGAGGTGCATTTTGGGATGCTTTTTAAACAGTACTGAACCCAGTACTTACAGTTTGCTAAAATAATCAATGAAAATATAAGATTGAGAAAGGCAGTACCTGCAGGCGGTCGGTAGCGGAGGTGTCGCGGGGTGGACGGTGAACGGCATGGAGACATGTCTCCTGAATCACTGGAAGTGGGTGTCTCAGGAATGAACTTATCCAATGATACTGACTCCAGTACAGCTGTCAGGAACATCATACAACATCAGTCATGTATCTACAGTATCTCACAGAAGTGAGTATACCCCTCACATTTTTATAAATATTTTATTATATCTTCTCATGTGACAACACTGAAGAAATGACACTTTGCTACAATGTAACGTAGTGAGTGTACAGCTTGCATAACAGTGTAAATTTGACTAAAGCACACAGCCATTAATGTCTAAACCGCTGGCCACAAAAGTGAGTACACCCCTAAGTGAAAATGTGCAAATTGGGCCCAATTAGCCATTTTCTCTCCTCGGTGTCATGTGACTCGTTAGTGTTACAAGGTCTCAGGAGTGAATGGGGAGCAGGTGTGTTAAATTTGGTGTTATCGCTCTCACTCTCTCATACTGGTCACTGGAAGTTCAACATGGCACCTCATGGCAAAGAA
>JAFVLL020034578.1:0-35781 GCA_021397915.2 Tor tambroides
GACTTGTATTTGGCTTATTCAGTACTCGGATGTTATACCCATCTATGCAATACAGTGGAATACTGCAATAAGTTTAGTATACCATCCTACCCTATTAATCAATTTTTTTGTGAATATGTTTTTTATTTTTTATTATTATACCCTCATTGGGGGCTGAGCCCCCCTAAAATAAAAATCCTAAAATCGCCCCTGACATGTACTATGTGTAGGCTAACAGACAGGGTAATATAAAGGGTGTTTTTTTATCTTCTACCCCAATTAAAAAAATAAAAAAAAAATCTTATTTTTTAAGTAATGAAAAGATTGCTTTATTTTCAAAGTGCCTGCTCAGCAGACTCACACATCAACATCTGTAACTAAGCAGGCAGAAGAAGAACATTTGGGCCAAAGTAATCTAACCTGGGAGACATTTTCCAGGAGGAGCTCAGGAAAGTAAAGGACACACCAATGTGGGTTTTCTTCAAAATTTTGCAGCACCTGTGAAAATACTGTGAATAATATGGTAATTCAGATTTAGTTTTAACAGTGTGCCCACATGTTGGAGAGGCTTCATTCTCTGACTCTGAAAACAATTCCCTTTTCAGTCGAAACATCTTATGCCAGGAACAGTCACCATGATGTTATTAGGTCTAGCTCAAGGGCACAATGATAATATCTGCAACCGTATGTTTCTTTATTGATTTGTGTGCATTTATTTTTGTGGATATCGATAATCCTATTATTGATTGATTATTGTTTAGAGTGACTTATGTTTCGTAGGTCTCTTTTGTTTTGCTAGTATTAAGGTAAAACTCATTTTTGCAAGACACCAAAGCAGGTTTCTTTACAATCTCAGACACAATGGGTGGTCTATGATTTATGCCTCTATAATTAACTATTGCTGAGGTTTAGAGTGAATCCCTCCATTTCTGGGGCTCAGCTGAGCCATTTCTTCCAGTTTTTATAAACAAGCATGCACAAACTTATTTTTTTCCTTCATGATGATAATCACAGTAAAGAGATTTTGTCGTGTGCTTTTTCAGTGCTGTAACAAATGTTTGGTGAGCTTTCAGAGTGCTTTATTTCTTTGCAGCAAGTCTCCTCAGAAGCAAAGGACACTGAAATGTTATTTATGTGTACACCAAAGCTTCATTACCTTGGTCTTTTCTTTTACCCGAACTCTGAATTAGTTTCAGTAAATCACTGATGTACAGACTGCATGTACTGCCCTGCTGTTCAACACCAAGCTGGTTTGCGTTTCTCATTTCTTCACCTCTTCCCATGAAATAAAATTCATGTCCACACAAGCACTACTGACGCTCTCACGGTACTACTGTAATTCTTCATTCTAGAAAGGTTAATTCCATGTCTGCCGTTAGCCAAGCAGATCAATAGATAAATTCTCAAAAACAAATACTCCCACTGCTCTGTTTGATAGCAAACACTGCTGGAGAATACGTGAGAGTATTGAAGCAGGATACCAGTCAGAGAAACTCATAACAAGTCTCACCCTCATCCACCTGTGCAACACTCACACACTGATCATATAAACATTTACCCACAAATCCTGGACCTGCAGAGCAACACATAAACGCTTTTCATTCCTCATCTGAGGTCATCTGCAGGTCTTGAAACAAACAGTAATTATGAGGAAGTATTCATTTTCAATGCATACAGCATTTGAAAGAATTAAGATTATGGGGAGAAATCAATCAAGTATATAATATAACAACAAAACGTTTTATACTTCTTTATGTCTCTTGTTCTTTATTAAGGGATAGTTTATGCAAAAATGTAAATTTTGCATATGAAACAAATTCATAAATAAATACAGGATAATAATTATATATTATTTTCATGTAGGACAGCTTACTTCACTTTTGGTTTTGATGTCTGGTGCTCTGAGAAACCACTCTTTCTTAACTAAGCCATAAATAACACTCTTTTTTTACTGTATGATATGCAGCTAGTTAAAGGCTAGCAGTCAGACTGTTGTCTCTTGTCCTGCATGTGATGCACAGCTGTGGTGGACTCTTTTCAAGGCCTTCGTGTACTGGATATGAGCACCAGACACAGCTGACCTTCAGCTTCAGATACCCGCCATGGCCGCACACCTCAAGTATTAACTTTTCCAACAGCAGCTGAACACACACGTTTTTGCACACAATTCTTTCGCGCGTCTTTCTGGTGAGGCACACACCCAAGGCCTGAAAGGACTTCCTCACTTTCTCAGAAGATCCTGTTATCAGGGTCTCACACGCAGGGGGAGAGGTCTGGCACACAACGAGAGAATGAGATCAGAGAGAGAGAGAGAATAATGGAAGATATCTGCTTTGCCCTTCTCTGACCCCTTGATCTGACCACCTCAACTGCGGTTTTCTCAAATTGCAATCTAATCTATTATTTAAACAGCATTAGCAGATGGAGCAGAGAACAATGCAGGTCTGACTAAAAACTACCCTTAGATGTAGCTACGAAAATGAAACTTCATTTATTTTGTGGTGCTTTTGTGTCCTTTTTGAAGTTTGAAAGCTCTAGTAATTTGATGAAAAAGAGCCTTTTTGTGCTCCACAGAAGAAAGTGAGTGAATAATGGCAGGATTTTTAGGGCCTACAAGTGACAAATTAAAGTGTGGGAAGTTCAAGCACATAATTCTTTGAGACTATCTTTACATTAACATCTTAGTGAAAAAAGATTATGGACTTGAAGAAACAGCGTTGCTCAGTCAGTGTGTTATCTGATAGGAGCGATTTCATTAAGCGATATTTTGTTGTTAAGAACATTTCAATTTCTTTATGTTTGGTTTGGTCAGAGGTGAAACCATATGAGTGTTTCACTCACAGCAGAAAGTGTTATTGTTACAGTAAATGTGAGACCACAATGACATGCTGTAGCTTCACATGGAGTTCATGGAGTTTAATGGAAACTGCATGTGAGTATGTGAATACAGCATTGTTCAGTGGTAAAATTATTCTTATTTATAGGTTTTCCTGTTTGGCTGTGGCAGCTGAAGTAGGCAGAAGTGCACCTTAAGCATTCAGTCACACTCTGTTTTCCTTGCACATGTACACTCATTTTTTTTACTCCCATCTAGCTACGCCATCTGTTCATTAAACTATTGTGGCTTATTATTATCTTAATATTTTCAGTGTTAACTGCAAATTTTCTTCAAGAGCAGTGTTAGCAGAGGTGAGTATCACTAATACTGTTGCTTATAATGTTAGGGATTTGAACAAACCCTTAACCCCTTAAACCCGTCACGCTCAATGCTAACTCAAACCTTGTTGAGGAGAGTGTGGTATTACTTTAGGTGATCAGACTGATGTAGTCACTTGTAATTCAAATCTTAAAAGTATATTTAAAAAAAAAATGTACTCGCAGATAATAAAATATAAAATACGTAAGAGATACTTTTTATGACTTTATAAAAAAAGGGCACACTGGGAAAAAAAATGATTTGTTAAATTTACTAATTTTTTTTTTAAGGTAAGTGCTTGCAATCAGTTTATTTTATTTTATATTCTCCTACGGCATAGTTATTTCCATAAAAAGTTAAAAGATTTTAAAATTTTAAAAAAAATTCAAACACAAAGTTGAGTTGCAAACTCAAATTGAGATTTTTATTTTATTTTATTTATTTTTTTATTTTTTATTCAAAAACAACATTGTGTCCCATTGAGTTTCACTGTATGGAGAAAAAGAAAATCTTCTTTTGTGCTCCACACAAATCATCTGGTGGATATTTTCATAAAAGCAGTGAAAAAAGGCCAAAGCCATTGTAATGCTGTAAGGCATGAAGAGCACTGAGCATGAAGAAAACAGTGAGAGGAGTGACTTTTATATAAACGGGTTATAATTTAAGGAAAACTTCACAAGAACTGTCATGAGGTGAAAACTCAAAAATAAAGATGGAAGATAAACTCGGCTTCCAACAATGCTGAAGAAGTACGTTCATTAATTTGGCCCACCTCAACGTAAAAAGACACCCCCAAGGATGATGCAATTCCCATTAGAAGTGAAGCATACTTGGACGTGTGTGTGTGTCGTGCTGACAAGTGTTTCTAGGAGATACACTATCAGCTCTCTACAGACCGAGATCACAAAGACAGCTTTTTATCAATTAAAGTGTGGTCCTCCAATGCCAAATGAAATGCTCGGTGTTCACAATAATTGTATTGAATTGCTAATATATATATATATATATATATATATATATGTGTGTGTGTGTGTGTGTGTGTGTGTGTGTTAAAAATGGGTTTAAGTCAGTTATTTCTATCTTTTAATGTAGTGTGTCAGTAGGAAATATCAGTTTACATTTCCAAACATTCATTTTGAAGCATCTTTGAGACGTTTCCACAGTTCTTCTGGATTTAGTCTGTCTCAGTTTGTTTCTTCATGTCATTCCAGACAGACTGGATGATGATGAGATCAGATCTCTGTGTGGAGCACTGGCTGTTGTCAGACGTCTTGTGCAAACAAAAATCTCACTGGATTATTACAATTAATGGCAAAATGAATGTTTGGAAATGCAAACTGATATTTCCTACTGACACACTACAGCAAAAGATAGAAATCACTGACTTAAAACTATTTTAGTGGGTGAAAATACTACAGTTCTAATAATTTTGGCCACCAGTATATGTGTGTGTGTGTGTGTGTAGCCTATGTATTGGCCCATAGTTTATCGATCAAAGTTCTAATCATTGTAAAGTCATCATTCACGATACTGTTAAAGTAACGGTGAGATTGAGAGAACGATTAAAATATTGAAGATATTCTTTATAGCGCAACCTGCACGGACACGCTTAGAAACTCTTCTTAAAATTAAAATGTATTAGTCCCCACGCCGGTAGAGGGCGCTGTTGTGTGCAAATGCTTCCGCACCGTCGAAAAGACCGGTTCAGTAGCGTGCGGAGTAGTCGATTGGGGACCTTTGAAGGTAATGTAGTACCTAAGAAAATATATACTAATTGTAAACCGGATTAATATCAGTAAAATCTAACGTAGATATTTGTGACAGGTTCAAAATGGTGCTGCGACGGATCTTTCATGCTTTGATAAATAACGCTCAAGTGGTGGAGAAGCTCTCGGAGTCTCGACCTATCAGACGCGCGGCGCAGATCACGGCCTTCGCCATCGCTAAAGCACAGATCGCCGGGAAAGACGCCTCGACCAAGCTGCTCAGATCCCAGACTGTTCGCCAGATACGTGAGGAGACGTCAAAGATGCCCAGGGATGTGGAAGAGTTGGGTCGGAGAGCTACTAGACTGCGGGAGACGTTTGTGAAGGAAGTGAAAGAGGGAATGAGAGACGCCAACAGACAGATAAAAGACAGAAAGTGACTGAATGAGTGAACCTTATATTAATGGCGTTATTACGATTCCACCTGTGAATATGAGGACAGCGTAATTAAAGACTTAATTTAAAACGTTCTACTGTAATACTGGGGTTTTACGGCCCTCAATAAACTAAATGAAATATCACTGTAAAGTCTATAATATTTGTTAATGCTGCTTGACTGACTGTATGTAAGTGCCTTGTTGTTGTGAAATAAATGATTTGCGATTAGTTTTGCCACCTTACTGACAACATTTGAAGCCAGAATATTAAATGAAAACATTTTAAACCTACAAAAATGTTGAGCTCCGTGAATACGAAGCGCGAGAGCTCCAGCGTGACTGTACTGCAGACATGTTTATGTGACAGTGTATGACCATCAAAAATATCTGAAACTTAAAAAGTAAATGTAGTTTGCTACTATAAAATGTCCGCTTTAGAGTAATCTCACAATGCGACTTTTAACTTTCTATGCTCCTCTTCTTAGCGAAAACGGCTTTCCATAATACATAAAGCAATAAAACAAACAACAACAAAAAAAAAAAACTGGAAGAATAACTGCACGTGCTGTCAAAGTAATAAATAAGTGGAGTGAAACAACATGTTTAAACTATTTGACACATGACATCTTGGAACACTTATCTAAAGAAGCTAATACCTAAAAACTTCCAAATAGGACTTAATTGGACAAAAAGCTTTCCATTAGTGTTGATATTTTGTAAAAACAAGTACTGGGACGTTTTACTGTTCTTAACCTGTTAACTGTCGGTTCCACTTTTTGAGTTTAGGCCTGAAAATGACATTTCCAACTTAAATTGTTATACATTTTGAATGCTTTGGAGCAGAGACTCAAGGTTGGTCTCTTTTTAAAGACGACACTTGGCAGATTATTGTAGAGGTGAAAAAAGTTATAAAAAGTATATTACAAAAAAGTTATGGAAGTTTAAGTTTATGAAAATATAAAATGTAAATATAGTTTGTCAAGATTGCTTTAGGTTTAGACTAAGATATTAGTTTAAAACAGGGGTGTCAAACTCAATTCCTAGTGGGCCGGAGCCCTGCAGAGTTTAGCTTCAACCCTAATTAAACACACCTGATCCAACTAATCAGGTCCTTCGGACTTATTTGAAAACTACATGGTTTGTGTGTTGGAACTAAACTCTGCAGGGCTGCGGCCCTCCAGGAACTGAGTTTGACACCCCTGGTTTAAAACATGTAATGGCAAGTGGGCCCACCGGTGGGCCCGTGACAGTTAACAGGTTTTAACTATGTTTTGCGAATTACAATCACAAGGTCGAAAATGCTGTAAACATTTTTTTCCCAACCAAAAATAAAAATTCCAACCCAAAAATGTAACCATGAGAAAGAAACTATTTTACGAGGTGATATGAATACATATTATTTGATTCATATGAGCCTGAATTACCCATTAATTCAACACAAAATAGTTACAAAATGTCGTGAGAGTGTGTTGGAAAGTTCTGTCATTTACTCACCCTCATGTCAATCCAAACCTGTATTACTTGCTCTTATTTGAAAGTAAACCAATCTGAAGAATGTCGGAAACCTAACAGCTTTAGTGACCACTGACTTCCTTTATACAGCATTCCGTTGTCCAAAAATTCTGAAAATATCTTTAATGTTCCACAGACGAAAGTAAATCATACAGGTTTGGAATGATATGAGGATTTTATGTTTTTGAGTCAACTATCCTTTTAAGGTGCCATAAGGCCTCACAAAATAACAGCTGTGACATAATCAACATGACAGTTTTCAAAAGTGCACTGATGTTTACAGCTAGACAGAATAATGTGTGCCAATGTCACACCTTAAGCCCTCCATCTGAAGGAATACTCACACCAGCACTGTGCCGTATGAGAAAGATTTTGTTTTATTTTTCTTGAATTAGCCATTCTCTTGTTCGTTTTGATCAATGGAATGAATCAGATCAGTAGGTTATTTACATGTTTCTTTTTTTCCAGTCCCAAAATGTCCCCAAAAAGCAGAGGTGGTGAGGTGGTAGAACAAGCAGTCTTAGTATACAAAACAATCATGTCGTAGGAAGAGCTGGCAAGACCCCCTCTCCGGGACGGGTTTAGAAAAAAGGAGTCTCTGTGGAGCTTCTAGATGGATAACATCAGCCCTGCGCAAAAGCTTCGTCAGCCCTGTGAAGCTCTTCTTCCAGCTGAGACGGTTTGTGTCTGAGAAGGGGGCACGGATAGAACGTTCTTCTCCATACAATGACTCTGATGTAGCACACTTGGAGCAGATGATGTTGAAATGGTGGGCAGAGGGGAGGAAGAGACAGAACTAGCTTCAAATAGCACGTTAATCATCCGCTAGGCTCTGTTTTCTCCGCGTTCCCCTCACTGCCCTGCATCTTGTCATTTGTTTCGGTTTAGGAAAATAAAGGGTGGTAACAGAAAAAGGGGAAAAAATATATTCACACTATTTTTTTTTTTTTTAAATCTCTTGCTCTAATATACATTTTACGATGTCAAGAAAATAACTCCCATCATAATAGTGTTTTAAGTAAAGCTCAATATAGACTTTTATTATAACAAAATAGGCAGTTTATGGAGGGTTAAATATCTGTTAAGATCTCATTGTACAATAAATTTCTTCCACATATGCGGTGGCATTTTATTGCCTCTTAAATATATCAGTTCCTTACAAATGGCAGACTTTCCTAAATGTAAATCAAAGTGTTGAAAACACATACTCTGTGTAAGACACTGATTGTAGACTCCGACATTCTAACAGTGGCGGCACACGTCTCACATCTGTGCAGCGGGACATCATCTAAACACAATGGCTCCATAATGCAGACAATCAGAATGAGGAGAACAATAAGCATGCTGATACAACAGTCAAGGGAGGAGAAGTAAAAGAAGAAAATCAACAACGTGTGGAACATACGGGACTATGGTGGAAATGAACAATGAGAAAGGAGGGCTGAAGAACACCTGGTCTTAGAAGCTACAACGTGCAAAGTTTTGCTTTTTTGTGTGTTTCTCACCATTTTAATGAATCCAATGCCTGAGACTTGAGCTCCATGTTACCATTTCCACAAAAAACAAAAAAAAATAGAATAGAATGGGTAAAATGAAAAGAGACTTGTCAGAAAATCCAAATCGCCGTCTTTGTCCTTACAAAGTAACCTCCCTTAAACATTAAGGAACTGTACCGTTTCCAAACCCCTGGTAAACAGATGCTGGTCTGGCATAGCTTTGCTTTCTGTAAGCATGGAAGCAGTTAAGATCTGAGGAGGACAGATCATCTTCTCTTGAAATAGCTACTGAGGAACTAGAAGTAGGAGGTGAAGATATAGGACTGAACAGAGACTGAAGTATGCTGGATTAAGGAATTAATCTGTTGAGTGAATTCTTTCAGCTGGAGAAGCCCAGCTGAGATTACCAAAAGAAAAAAATACAGAATCAATAAATAAACCAGGCAGAGAAATGGGGATGATAAACTCCTGAAGGTGTTCATAGTTTCTCCTTGGACTGTACCCATATGTATGGCCCAGACTGTTCCTCAATTATCTGCTTGACTTGATCGTAGATCTCTTCCAAAGTGTCCCCCTGAACAATAGCTGCAATGCAGAGATGATCACAGTGAGGAGACAGCAGTGACGAGAATATAATAACTAATACATTTAAAAGACACAAACAAACTGCCAGCAGTCATATAGACCAGCGGTTTTCAAACCTGTCCTGGAGCACCCCTAGCCCTGCACATTTTGTATGTCTCCCTAATCAGACACACCCAATTTAGTTCGTGCAGTCTCTACTAACAAGCTGGTGAGTGGAATCAGGTGTGTTAGATGAGGGAGACATGCAAAACCCCTTATATAGACAGCCCAAGATTTGATCATCTAAATTATGGTTTACAAATACAAATACAAAATATGTTATACTCAGTCTTTCAATCTGCATTGTTTATGCTCATGATCTTTCATTAAAAATTCAATTTGTCCAGGTATTTATACTCCTGTTTGACAGGAGTATAAATATAAGGTAGCACAAAGTTCAAATTCCCTTAGTCATCCATCACAATTAGTAAAACCAAAGAAATAGTGCTGATGTGTAGCAAAAACATTTGAACTTCACAAAATAAAACATGGCTTTAAGAAAATAGCTAAAATATTGAAAATTTCCATGTTCACCATCAGGGCAATAGCCAAGTCACCTTTATTTCCTTAGCGCTCTATACAATACAGACTGTGTCAAACCAGCATCACAGAGATAAACAGGAAATAGCAGAAGCAATTCTGGAAACTTATCTATGGAAACAGTTCACATTCTGCTGTAAAGCAGCTCTAAAAGACAGTACAGTAGTTTTATTATTTAGCTCAAGTCAGTTCAGATCAAAAACAGTGTGAAGTTAAACGATCAGCTATATGCAGTTCTACAAACATGAATAAGTTCCTATCAACTGGAGATGTTAAAAATCAGCCTGGAACTGGACATGTCTTTATGCTGTCTTAATACATGGCAAGGAGGGTCATTTGAGTGGTCAAAGATTCTCCAAGGATCTTAGGGTCAGAAAGTCTAAAAAAAATCAATGATTTTCTCTGCTAGAAATCTTAGAACTGGATGGATGGTTGGATCAACATCAAAATCAACACAAAAATGGGTCACTAAGCACAAAATGAAGATTCCACCACGGTCAAATGAAATTTCTGTCAATATTTTGAATAATAGACCAAAAGGATAAACAATGCATATTTTTCACAGCCTTCTTTGCTCATATTTACCAAGGAGCCTAATAATTCTGACCACAACACTCACTCTTTCTCGCTATACAGTGTATATATATATTCAAGTAGTTTGTGTGTTTCCTGGGGGAAAACCCTGACCTTGTCATTGCTAAATATATAATGTATTGTAAAATCAGAAATGTGAGTTAGGGTTAGCTGTTGTCTTGATGAGAGCCACAAACAGACCTGTGAAGTGCTCCATGAACTCCTGTTCCAGCTTCATGGCTCTGTCGTATGTCTTCCTGCCTTGTTCCTCTGTCAGTCTTTTATTCATCTCCCTGAAGAGAGAGCAAAGAGCATTACAGCATACTTTTTATATTATAGTGCTCGCAGGGGACAGAAAAAAACTTTTATGGATTAGTGATTTTTGCATACTAAACTATTTTGAGAAAAAAAAAATTTTTAACTGCACCCCAAAGAGTTTGACTGGGTACAGTTTACGTAATATGACACACTGGCAAATACGGTACACTGGTCACTGATAGCGTGACATTGTTTTTAATAGACAATGATCTTTGTAAATACTAGTTGGATTCCTTGTCTTTTACTCACATGATGTTCTCCATTGATTTCGGTTTGATGAAAATAGCGATGGGGTAAAGCACAGCAACTTGCAGTCTCTTTATGGCGTTGCCTGATACATCTAGAATGCAATGTTTGCCCTGAGGAGAGCAAAGACAGTGTTTCCATACAGTAAGCAATAAGGCTGCATGTTATGCATTATAGTCCTGTGTTGTGAGCAGTTGTATCATGCCTATCGTACCTATTTCTCCTGAAACAATACTTAGCTCCTTTCCTCAATAGCACCTTATGCAAACATTGTGTAATGGCACTCAAATCTTTGCCTTGTAAATGTAATGTTTGTAGACTCAGTGTTTCCCCTAGATTTACGGCTTTGGGGGGAGGTTACGTTTTTTTCCGTTTTCATTTTTCTGGACTCTTTTTAATAGTTAAATTAAATTTTATTAATCAAAAAGCATGTCTAATTAATTAAAATCATGAAACTTAATTTAACATCAATTTATTAAAAGTTTAACACGTTTAGGGCCCTATTTTTTCCAACCTTATGTTTTATTGTTACCAAATTCTGTGTTTTAGCATGTCTAATTATTTGAAAGCATAAAAACAAGATTCATTTATTCTTACAATAGCCTTATGATTTTTTTCCTCAGAAATTCTGTGTCTTGTATTTACATTTTTAAGACATAAAAAAGTCATTTAATTTATCTTTTACATTTACATTTAGTAATTTAGCAGACACTTTTATCCAACGTGACTTACAAATGAAGACAATGAAAATTGTCTAATTAATTAATGTAATTTAATTAATTGTCTGTTAATTAATGAAAATTAAAAAATATATATTTTTTTGGAAAATAAAAGGGATTTAATATTACAATTAAAACATTGAAGAAATATTGTATGATTATTCCTTAAAAATAAGGTTTTAGTAGTAGTAGTAACCTATTACGTACATTCTACTGAACAATAGTAATATATTTCTGCCACAATGTCTTCAAGTTAAACCGAACTTTTATTTTGACAGGTTGCCGTGAATACCTTTACATTTCTAATATTTACAAATACTAGTAGGAGTGTGCTCAATTGTGTGCGCGCATCGGGGTGGAACTCCGCTGTGCGGGATACAGAGAGCGCGACCACGTAACGTAGAGACAGAAATGACATGCCGTAGTGTGAATAAGATAAATAACATAAGGCTATTTAGTTTATTTGATAAAAGAACAAGGTATAGACCTGTTTTATAGGAAAGGTAACTTTAAATGACTTCTGTTGTGATCTGGCACTATAAAGAAAATAAAATTAAATAAAATTAACTTGACCTTCAGGGAGGGGGGTGCCCCCTTAAAATATAATGGCAGGGGAAACACTGAGATTTAGTGTTGTTAATACAATACACTTCTTATGGTGAGATATAAATCTGGATCTCACCTTTTCCGCCACCTCTCTGACAGACTGCACACTGGTTCCATACAGGTGACAGTTGTACTGGCCTGCCTCGATGAACTTGTGCTCCTGTATATCTCTCTCCATCTGCTCTCTGGACACAACAAAGTGGTAGTCTCTCCCGTCCACCTCATAATCTCGCTTCGGCCTTGTTGTATCTGAGACAGAGAGCAGCATATGCTACAGGCTTAACTTCTGTACTAAACCCATGGTTGTAGTAGAATTACCAAATGTAGTTTACAGGTGTTTGACGATTTGCAGTTTCAAATACAATATGTATATGTGTATTTACATGCATAAAGCATTAAATCCTGATAGCTGCTGTATCTATGTTTATTCTGCCCTATTGACTTTTTCAGTTTTTCAAGATTTACTGAATAAGGATTAGGAGAAGGATTTTTGAAAATATTTTTTACTCACAATCTCTCCCCGATTAAATTTTTCAGAGCTTGTCATAACTAGAAAAATGAATATCTGGATTTGGCTTATTTTAATGCTTTTTTTTTTGGCATTATTTTAAATCTTTTTAAGTGGTATTTTGCATTGGCCGCCTGATTAAGAACCACTTACTTTTTTGTAAGCTATAGCTATCAGTACATGGGATTTCTTCTCTTATCTACTATCGGCTGTTCAACAAACATGCTTACAAACCTGTTTGTTTGAACATAACATTTAAAAATATTTGGAACTGTGAAATTTTTAAAATAAAGAGAACATGGGCTGTTTCTGTGTTCTAAATGCACATTTAATTTAAACCACACCATTAATAGTCTGAGCCTATTATATTTTGGAGGGCACAGGACCAACTTACTATTAAGTAACAGTTATTCACAGTTTAATAACCTCACTAAACCATATAGTCAGATTCATTGTGCAGCCCTATCAAACAGACCCCTGCGAATAATACAGTGAAATTATATCACTTACTGGAATAATTCATCTATTCAAATCTCAAAATAAAAAAAGATATTCAACCATGTCAATGCAGCCTTAAATGCCTTTTTATTTGACATGCTTGCAACTACACTGTAATTTTCACTGCAGCAACTGTAATAATGTGTCCCTCCCTCAGCATGTTATCTAATCAGTTCATACAGTGTACAGATACTTACGAGGAACACAGGAACCAAATTTGTCAGGGAACTCCGAAATCAGGTCATCATTTACTCTGTCTTTCATCGGACCCAAGATAATCACTGGTCGTGAGTAGTTCACTGTTGAAAGACCATTCATGAAATCAATTACATTCTTCTAAAAAGAATCATTGATGTGACTTATTAGATGAAATCTTATGGGTTAATGTTGCTGATACAGACAATCATTAGCATTTTACCTTCCTGCTGACAGACTGGCTCATAAGACAGCACATATTCCTCTTGACCACCTGATATAAGAACACACATACAGTTAAGCTTAGAAAAAATCTTTTTGTACAATTCATCATTTTATGTTATCACATCCAGTCAAGCATATTAAGACCCTGAAATCGATGCAATGCTATCGGATCATGCATTATTATTAAATGTGTGAAACTGCAGAGACAGCAATGCGAGATCCACTTGTGGCCACTAGAGGTCCTGTATGCCTCACATATGAGTATAGTGAATAGCAATGGAGTTCTCCGTCATGGTTGGTATGAGACTGTCATAATGATTAAAGTGGAGCTTTTTCTGTGGATCTCAGTAGGCCTGATTGCCTAAGGCTGACTGCCCGCGTGTGCACTATGAGTTAGAGGCAGATACGTGCTGCAAGTTAATGAACACTGTTCTTCAAAGTTAGGGGCAGAATTCCTAAGGGCCTGTGACATGCTAGTGCTGTTTACTGCATCAAAGTGTAGCATACGGTGTACTTAAAATACAAAATATTATGCATTTATTCCAAAGAAATAGAATTAACTGGCTGTTTTGTTAGTTACTTACATGTATGAGAGATCACAAAGGAAAACACGCAAACTATGTCTCCAGCAAAAATGTGTATTATGGAGCTACACTGCACTATAGCTATATAAGTTCCATATAGTTTCAAGTAATTAAAATGTATTTATTAAAACATATTAATTTAAAAATAAATAGCTACAAAATTAAATGTATTCAATTAATTTTATTTTAACACTACCATTCAACAGTTTGGGGTTGTAAGTCTCTTATGTTCACTAAGGATGCATTTATTTGATCGAAAATACAGTAAAAACAATAATATTTTGAATTATTTTTACAATTTAAAATGTTTTTTAATATTTTAAAATGTAATTTATTCCTGTGAAAGCAAAGCTGCATTTTCAGCAGCCATTACTCCTGTCTTCACATGTGTCACATGATCCTTCTAACATGCTGATTTGATGCTCAAGAAACATTTCTGATTAACAAAGTTAAAAGCTGTTGAGCTGCTTAATATTTTTTGTGGCAACCATGATACATTTTTTTTCAGGATTCTTTGATTAATAGAAAGTTCAAAAGAAAAGCATTTATTTTAAATAGTTAAAATCGTAACATAATAAATGTCTTTACTGTCACTTGGATTTTTAATTGCTTAAGCATTCTTACCGAAAAAAAAAATATTACTGACCCCAAACTTTTGAACAGTGATGTAGCAGGACCAGTGAAAATGCTGAAGAAGCTAAAAATGTTTTAATTATGTCTGCATTCATATAATCTTCAAATGTTAGTGGACAAAAGCGTTGATCCCACAGATTCAGGTCTCTTGTGCCCTTGCGATGTTGCAACGTATAGTATAGTGACACAAAGTGTACCGTACCATGCAGTAGCTGGTAATGCCCTGCACTAATGCACAGTCTGTTCTGCTGATCACAGCGGTGTGTAATATCTGGCCCCCGTGAGACAGTATATATCTTTAGAGTGGCTTTGATATAGCACCACTGTGACTCTGACTATCTCTGACAGAGAGAGGGCAAGGGCTGGGAAGTGATGGGGGGGTGCACTGTTGCTATGGAGACTGAGCCAGGGGCTGGCAGAGGGCTCACTGATTGATTTTGGTATTGTATCTGTGTGGCTTCTGGAACATTACCCAGCCTGTCTCACTGCAGTGCTGCTCAGTTGAGGGGGCAGGCATTCAGCAATGTAAACTCTTGATAAATCCACAATAGCATTGCTCGGTAATTTGTTAACACTGGTAATTGATTTATTATGTTGC
This sequence comes from Tor tambroides, assembly GCA_021397915.2. NCBI lineage: Eukaryota > Metazoa > Chordata > Actinopteri > Cypriniformes > Cyprinidae > Tor > Tor tambroides. The sequence goes on from JAFVLL020034578.1 coordinate 15,194, forward strand.
ATTCTAAACTGGATCTCCCATACATGTTAATGCATCGCAGAGAAGATAGGAGAGAGAATAAGTGTTAAATATGTGAAAGAAAAGCAGACGAGAAAGACGGATGAAGGGCACAATGGAAGGAAGAACTTACGGTAACTACTCTCACTATCACTGGCATTAGAGGTGACATGCTCTGAAATCATAACAGAGGGGGAATGGATGATGAAAACCAAGAATAGGAGCACATGATGATGCATGGTGACTTCAAATAAGAGTCTCACCATAGTGGAGAAATATTCACACAACACCACTTTTAGTCCACATCTGGTAGTTTTGAGGACATATGTGACCCTGGACCACAAAACCAGTCTTAAGTCGTTGGGGTATATTTGTAGCAATAGCCAACAATACATTGTATGGGTCAAAATGATCGATTTTTCTTTTATGCCAAAAATCATTAGGATATTAAGTAAAGATCACGTTCCATGAAGACATTTTATAAATTTCTTACCATAAATGTATCAAAACTTCATTTTTGATTAGTAATATGCATCGCTAAGAACTTCATTTGGACAACTTTAAAGGCGATTTTCTCAATATTTTGATTTTGCACCCTCAAATTCCAGATTTTCAAATAGTTGTATCTCGGCCAAATATTGTCCGATCCTAACAAACCATACATCAATGGAAAGCTTATTTATTCAGCTTATTTACAAATCTCAATTTTGAAAAACTGACACTTAAGACTGGTTTTGTGGTCCAGGGTCACATATGCTACTTTGCTCTTAATAGTTGATAAGTAGACATTTTTTTTCTACTATCTGCCATTGATTCATGTATCTCTTCAGGTTCTTCATTCTCTAAAGGTACTCTAATTAAATGTTAATGTAATAGAACCTAAATATTTTCAGCTAGTTTGCCATATTTTATTTTTCAGTGTATAAAGAGGCCTGTTGTAATGTTTAAAAATGACTAAACTCGCAGATTTAGAGAATTAGAATGTTAAAGGGATAGTCCAAAAATGAAAATTCTGTTGTCATTTATTTACTTGTTCCAAACCCGTAATTTCATTCATCTTTGGAACACAAATGAAGATATTTTTGTCCATTCTTTCAAAGTCTATGCAACCACAACTTTTAAGCTTCAATAAGTTCATAAAGGCACCATAAACGTAATCCATATGAATTTGAATCCAATGAAATTTTGTAGAGACAGAATTGCTTCATATGATGAACAGAATAAGAATCAAATAAAAGCCTAAATTAAATCTCTTCATCATATAAAGCAGGGATCTCCAACCCTGCTTTTGGAAAGCTACCATCCTGCAGAGTTCAGCTCCAACCCTAATCATATAAACCTTAACCAGGTAATCAAGGTCTTCAAAGTAACTTGAAAATTACAGGCAGTTGTGTTGGAGCAGCGTTGGAACTGAAGTCTGCAGCTTACAGTGGGAGACCCCTGATATAAAGTGACTGTGTCTCTTCAGAAGACTTAGATTTAAAAAAAAAAAAAAAAAGAAAAAAAAAAAAAAAGTTTTTTTTTTTGGTCCAAAGATGAAAGTCTTGACATGAGGGTATGTAAATGATGATGGAATTTTCATTTTTAGGTGAACTAACCCAAACTTAAGTCTTTATATCTTCCAGCAAAAGAGGACTCATCTTGCATACACAGATGCATTCAAAGTTTTGTCCAATAAAATGGTCTCTAGATTAAGACTGTCCCCTCAATCACGCATTAAGAATACAACCTCCAACCAGAAACAGCAAATCACGGTTTGTTTTCGGCCATGCTCGTATTTCATTTTCTTTTCCAAACCTAATTTAGTTACAAAGTATTTGTAATTAATTCTGAAGGTGTCTTCAATGCTTTTGCCCATATCAGTGAGGTTTTATGGAGTTAACAAAAACTACTGGATGACGGCCACTGCCAATATAAAATATGTCAACCAGAAAAAACTGCTCTTGTCAACCCAATGGCCTTTTGTGGCATTTGAGGAGTTAACAGTAAACACAGTAAACTGTAATTAGATAATAGTTTGATCTAGAGTATAATGGCAAATAATTATCAAATTAACAGATTTTCTCATCGAGAGAAAATAAAATATGTAGGTACTGAGAGGAGATTCCATAGAGCACAGTGAGAAAAAAAACAAACAAAAGTTTCACCTCCACCATCAACAGCAGAAACTGAAAACAGTTTGTCTGGTACTGTATGAATTATGAGAGCGAGGAATGAAATATGTGAGAAGAAGAGAGATAGCCTGGAGGTCTGGTCCAGAGGTGACCGAGTGGGCATCTACATGAGGAACTTACTCTGGCCTTTGGATATCATGTCATCTGGGTTGTCCTGTGGATCGGTCAGGAAGGGAGCAACAAGAGAGACAACAACCACAAGAGTACAAGGGTTACTGAGACACTCTAAGGCCTGGTCCAGTCACTGAACACAGCAGGCACCAAGCTTTCTCTGTCCACCGGTGTTGCCATATCTATAGTAGGCTCTGATGACTGCTGTGTCCAGTGGAGCAGTGCCCACCTCTGTCCTTATGACCTGCTGCCCTATTCTTGCCCAGCATTGAGCTGGAGCGCTGATTTCTGTACTTACGGTCCACATCGCTTGTTTCCTGCTCACTCGCCTCCTTGTTCTTGTAGAAAGGGAACTTGCGGGAAAACAGATTCTTTTTACGCTTGTCATTGAGGGACTGTTGAGGAAGAGAAGGAAAGGGAGGGCAACAGAAAAGAAGGGAAGGGGAAGAGGGCTGTCTAATGTCCATATGGAAAAAATAAAAGATGATTGTGCTCTCTCGACTTTGTGGACCTCTGATGGCTTAATCAAATGCCATTGATACAATTTATAGGTGTTAACTCAATTAATGGAGGATGTCACAAAGTCAGAATTGTATATGAAATGCATGAAGAACTGAAGTGGACAAATAAATGGATTTGAGTCATAGACTCAAAAAAACAGCTAGCAGCAGGAAATCTCAAACACAAGAGAAGCAGACGGACAGATTTGCATGCAGAGGGTAAGAAGCATTGTGAGTGTGCCAGAAGCATGTGGAGGCCTATAACCGCTTTGGATGTGGCTGCTTTCCTTTTCAGCAGCAACATGCAACAAAACAAAAAGTTGGCCTGATTTCCTTTTCTTTCGTTCAAGGGCAGGCAAATATAGTATGAAAAACTTTGCTGTAGAAACAGCCTGTATGTAAAATTATTTAAGCATAACTGTATGGCTTTTTTCTTCGGCAGTGATGCAGCACCAAGACTACAGGTGCATTTTCATTCTTATGCAGTGATCAGTTATAAGCCTGGCTGGTTTACACTGCAGCACTATGGATTATTGGAGAGCATTGCAAGGTAGGTAAAAAGAGGAAAGTGTGAAGATGAAGGACAGGAGAGGAGGAGGTGTGGCATACAGAAGGACGAACAGTCCGACATCAATGGCAAGCGTATTTGTCCTTCGTTTTCCTATCATGCATGCTTTGTCGGGCTGTTAGATAATCTGGTGTTTTGACTTCTATGCCTCATAAATGAGTTATAGATGTATTACAGTACTGTTATATGCGTTTTTGGGCCTGCGACACTTGCAGCTACGCATGCTGTTAATTTAGACTGGACCATTCATATGGCAGACTGATTAGTATCAGAATATTACATTCCACTGAATGCACTGAGCATTATTAATTGTGAGTAAATATCAAATGGTCAAACTTTCACAGAGGTAGGAACATTAGAAAATACTAACTTGTAAAGCAATTTGAAATGCATTTCAATGTCATTCTAGATACACAGTATAAGCAACATACTATTGGAGCTTTGTTCCAATCCCTAGTAAGTTGCCTTCTTCTAAAGCATAAACATCATACTCCTGATGAAAAGGTTGTTCCATAAGGAAGGAAGCAAGCATATTAAAATGCTGCTTTTTAGGATGCCTCATTTTGGCCAAAATCTAAGGCAGCATGCCAGTATAATTAATCAGATGGGTGGGGTCAGTAAGATTTTTATTTATTTTTTTTTTTTTTTTTTGAAAGAAACGACCGTCTTTATTTAGTGATGATGCATTAAATTATCATTTATGTTACTAAATATTTCTATTTCACAAAATGCTCTGTTCATCAAAAAATCCTGATAAGTGTCAAAATATTAAATATTTATTACATTTATTAAATATAAAGCAGCACATCTGTTTTCTACATTTACAATTAAAAAATTATTTCCTGAGCACTAAATCAGCATGTTAGAATGATTTCTGAAGGATCATGTGACATTGAAGACTGACAGACAAGTTGAAGAAATGTTGTGCTAGAAAACCCTCACACAACTTAAAGGCTTACTCCACCCCAAAATGAAAATTTTGTCATTAATCACTTTACCCCCATGTTGCTCCAAACCCGTAAAAGCTTCATTTGTCTTCGGAACACAATTTAAGATATTTTGAATGAAAACCGGTAGGCTTGTGACTGTCCCACTGACTGCCAAACAATTAACACTGTCAAGGCCCAGAAAAGTAAGAAAGACATCGTCAGAATATTCCATCTGCCATCAGTGGTTCAACCGTAACGTTATGAAGCTACGAGAATATTTTTTGTACGCAAAAAACCCCAAAAATATCAACTTTATTCAACAATTCGTCTCCTCTGCGTCAGCGTAGCACCATTTTGGAGAGTATCCGCTGGACGCAAACTACGTATGCGCTACGCTGACGCAGAGGAGACGAATTGTTGAATAAAGTCGTTATTTTTGTTTTGTTTTTTCGTAGCTTCATAACATTACGGTTGAACCACTGATGGCAGATGGACTATTCTGACGATGTCTTTCATACTTTTCTGGGCCTTGACAGTGTTAATTGTTTGGCAGTCAATGGGACAGTCACAAGCCTACCGGTTTTCATTCAAAATATCTTAAACTGTGTTCTGAAGAAGAACGAAGCTTTTACGGGTTTGGAACAACATGGGGGTAAAGTGATTAATTTTCATTTTGGGGTAGAGTAACCCTTTAAAATCCAAATTTACTTGTGTGTGCATGACACAGGGGTTGTCAATGCAAAGTGTTGCAAATCAGTTGCGAGGCTCCAATTCAGTCAGGATGCGGTCTTAAAACATATGTAGCTAGTAGACAGCAAAGCAACTCACTTGGTTTTGGAACAGAATATTGTTCAAATTTCTGTAGGTATGCATGTATAAAAAGATTCACTCACCCCTTTTTCTCGTGACTTGGAGTTGAACTTAACTGTCTTTAACCTTGCTCTCTCCTTCTTCTCCACTCTTGAGGGAAAACATAAGGACCACGTATTACATTATCTGTTATTCACTAATAATCAGTTACACTGCATTTAATTCTCCTTCATCTGAACATTTCTAAGACATGCACTTGACGCTCCTGAGAGTAACCTATCAGCTAAGCAAACACGATGACAAACTCAGGTCCGGTCAAAGAATTCTGGAGTGCTGGGTGACCTATTTATACTATTTAATACAAACACAAAAGTCAGCATGACCTGCATTCAAGTAAACGTACCAGATTAAATGTACTTGCTAAAAATGTTAATAATTTTTGTAATTTTATAAGCTTCAATCTCTCACCTTCTCTTGCTGGGGATAACGCCCATTTCCTCCACCTCTCCTTGAGGAGTGACCTGCCGTGCCTGCCACCACTCATCATCCGAAGCATTCACCACGTGCAGTATGTCCCCAAATTTGAAATTCAGGCCTTGGCTGGGAAGCCCAGAATCCTTAGTTTTATCATAATCAAACAGTGCCCTGCAGAAAACAGTCAAAGTAAGACCAAAGGAAAAAAGATACTTGCTCCTTTATCTGAGAGCATATGGTAAAGTCTGACCAGAAGCGTCAAAAATTGCAAACCATTTTGATAGATGTGTGTAAACTGCAAATATATCTTATTCCAAATATGCAATTTAGTAAAAAAAAACAAAAACAACAGCATTTAAAGTTGGCATGAAATGGAAATTGTGATTGTCTTTTCTTCCATACAGTGACCTATATCCATGTGAAAGAGTTTCTTGAATAAGTAAAAATATAGGACTTGATTTCATCCATCAGGAATCGACTGGACAGTTGGATCATTGTTGTTAGCTAATTGCTGTGATCTCATGTGAGTGACAGGTTGCTGGAGAGGACGTTTTACTGCCCAGCTCTTGCGCTGGTACACATATCATCAGAAAAGGGACATCATCGCGAGGGGGAGGGGAAGCTAATAATATTACAATAATATTTTTTATTAAAAAAAAAAAAAAAAAAAAAAAAAAGTAAGAATAGTCAATTAATTGATTTCACAGGGACTTTATATGCAGTTTTTCTGTTCCTTGTAGAATATTGTAGATATTTGTCCAGTACCTGACGTATAGTGATCTCTTCTGACTGGTCCTCAGGGACCCTGAGCCTGAGCTGATGCTGCTGTTCATCATCTGCTCTCTTAGGTCATGGATCTTGGCTTCAAAACGGCTGTACTCTGAAACACAAGGCCAAAAATATCACCCTCATAAGGCATTGTGTGTATGAGAGAATAAAAAACTTACGTAAAAAGAGTGTTGCTGAATATTTGTGCATAAAAACAATGTTATCAATAAAGCACATGATCAAAGTTATACAAATATTCATACAAATAGCACTGTCATGATAAGTAGCAATTGGACACCAATTTATGCCCTATAATGGAAATCTTCTTTTTCAATCTTTTCCAAAATGTTCACATGGCGTAAATGTCAGAATCAATACTTTAAAAACAGAGCCTATTTCGAGTCTATCTGTGTTTATCAAGCGGAGTGAAAGACAAAGCATCAGAAATGTACCATCATTGTTAAGAGTATAATAATGGTCTGTAGGACAGGTTGAACAGTCAGACCTGGATGACTCAATATTCAAATTTGAATTTTTATGAGTCCTGATTGATCTGACCTAATGGCAATAGAAGGCTATACAACTGGAGTACTGGCTTATTAGCTTTTTACTTCTCGCAATAACACAGCTAAGAGACTCCTGCTGATCATTGATTGCTTTCTGGTTTGTTTTTAACGAGTGGTCAAAATGATTGACATGGCGCTGTTTTTCATTAAGTAAGACTCACCCTCTGGTCTGTACTGGGCAACGATGGTGACTGTTTGCCCAGCGTTCTTCAGGGCTGCCGCGGCCTGTTCATGAGTGGCACCGCGTAGGTCTATTCCATTCACCTATGAAAGGTACAGCCATTTTTATATCAATAGGATAAGTAGTATAATAGTGGTCTGCACACTGTTTAGCACTGAGCTCAGTGTGTCTGCTGAATACTTTAAGAAAAACTCCTGATGAGATGCTCATCTTCAGTGTGACAGGGCAAGGTTTCAGTGCCCACTGTAATACTCACAGACACCAAGCGGTCTCCTTTCCTCAATTCTCCACACAGGTCTGCAGGGCCTCCAGCTAGGATGAAGGAAATAAATATGCCCTCTCCGTCCTCTCCACCCACTATGTTGAAGCCAAGCCCTGTAGAGCCTCGATGCAGCACCACCTTCCTGGGTTCCCTTGCATAAGCAAAAAATAGAAACATGTCCTTATACAACCACATTAAAAAACTAAATTTACAGACTCACAGCATTATATACAAGCTGTTCATTTTTGTCTGAAATAGCAAAAATTATTACATTGTCCTAAATCAGGAAAATATGCTGTGTTCTCTGTATTGTACATGTCATACAGCAACATTCTATAAGAGTTAGACATATTAGCTTGTAAGATCACATTTAATGACAAGGACACCTGTGAAAAAGAACTCTCTTATGCGGTAATTCTGATGTAATTTTTTCACAGTAATACTGTGAAATATTTAATTTAATTCATTTAAAGTAACTGTTTTCTGTTAAAATATTTAACAGTGTAATATATGAGAATCACATTCCTGCTTTCAGGTGGCATGAACGCATTGTATCTATACACCCAATTCCGTAAGTGCATTACTATATATATATATATATATATATATATATATAAATATATAAAGGTTCAAACATTCACCGATGCTCCAGAAGGAAAGATAATGCATTAAGAGCTAGGGGGTGAAAACTTTTTGACTTTAAAGATCAAGGTAAAATGTACTTAATTTGTCTTCTGGGAAACATTCAAGTATCTTCTGTTGCTTCTGAAGGGCAGTACTAAATGGAAAAAAAATTATATTTCAACAAAATAAGAAAGATTTGCAAATCTTCATCGTGTTCAAAAGTTTTCAACCCCCAACTCTTAATGCATCTTGTTTCCTTCAGGAGCATCAGTGAACGTTTGAACCTTTTTTTAATAGTTGTGTTTGATTGAGTCCCTCAATTGTCCTCAGTGTGAACAGATGGATCTCAAAATCATAGTCACTGCTGGAAAGGGTTCAAATATGCAAAAGATGCTGGAAAACTGAAGAATCTGCAGGACATGGAGGATTTTTCTGAAGAACAGTGCTCAGTTTAACTGTTAAGAACAAACAAGGGACTCATGAACAACCATAACAAAACAAAAAAAAAAAAAAACAGTCATAGATCATCCAGGTACGTAAAATATTTTACTCAGGACAGTACTAAATAAAAAAAATAACATGAATTTTGTATTATCTCTCTTATTTTGTTAAAATTATTCACATTTTCACAGATTCTGCAAGGGGCTCCCAAACTTTCACATGTCACTGTATATAAATGACCTCTTGGAGGCACTACTGGTCTAGTTCTACTACGCACAGCCACAAAACATCCCTGTGGCTAACTTACAATACTGATACTGTAAAATCAAACACCATTTTATCACATCATCTCTTGACTATTAAATAGGGCATTGCTATAAAAACCAACAATGAACACAATGACATCTAGTATGGGCCACATGCTCCTTTCAGGCTGTACTGTATGTTTGATTGTTGCGCTAAACTTCAAATCCTCCTGTGCACCTAAATGGTCAGATTAATAGAATCGTTTGTTCTGCTGGATTACGCCAATCTTGTTTATTCATTTTCTGGCAAACTGGCTAAGAGGCTTGATGATGCGCTGCAGTTTTTATGAAAATGAACCCACACATGACGTGGATGGGCTAAATTTGGAGCTTATCAAATTGCTAAATCGGCAATGATGTGTCGTTTTGGGTCAGATTTCTCTAAGCGTCTGGTGTTACATCTGGATAAACGGTATAACCACACGCTTTTTTGCAACCAGTCTGATTTTTCATTGTGCTCTCTTAAGTGGGCCAATTCTAAAATTAAAATAGATATAACCTTGTAAAATCATCACATATGTTTCTCAGACATGGATGGCATGCTGAAAGAAACTGCCATTTGCCCTCACAATTGACAACTCCCTCAGTGAGACATTGCAGCTTGGGCCAACTGACCTGAGTAAAAGTAGCAATTCGATACTCCAGTGAACTATATCAAAAAAGTTCAGAGCATCTCATCTACTAAACAGGTCATGATATCATCCTGAACATCACACTTGAGACTCAGAGCACTGACTTGCTCTGGCATCACATTATAAAAATAATCATGAACAGCTTGAAGCTCCCCTTTTGTTGAACTAAAACATTAGGCTTATAAGTACAAGATTAATCCGGTATTCATCTAATGATACTAAGTATACCACAAAATAATGGCAGGAAAACACCTTTCTATTGAGTTGCACAAAACAACATACAGCACTACCAATGCAGTCTGAAAAAAAAAAAGAATATTATGAGCCGTACCTTTAATTAATCACTGAATAAGACTCACAAACTATTCTTTCATTAAAGATCGGAATTAAATCAGGAAATCTGTATCAATACCCAGCCTTAATAAAGACTATGATCAGTTTTGTTTATTAAAACTGTAAAAGAGTAAAACGTTGATCTATACAAACAGAGAGCATTGCATCGTTTCTCATTGCATTATGGCAAAAAACTTGAGTATGAGCATCATCGTAAATTTATGTAGGCAATTTTTGACAATACCTGGTTACATCATCATCCCCCACTATGGTTTTCGGGGTTGGGGAGTAGCGTCCGGAATGCACCGGAGGCAGCGGCTGGCTCAGATAGCTTGGAGGGCTGATATGGTTTTCCATGTGTTGCGAATAGGCTGGGAAAGAGGAAAACAGGCACAAACATTAAAACAGGTCACAGAAACAAGTCTCAAACATTTTGAACTGCATTACCTAAAAGCTAGCACCAAAGAGTTCCAAGATCTCTTTTTACCTAATCCTCCAGACATGCACAATTATATGCTATTCAGTTTGCATCCCTATGAGAAACAGACACACGCTGACAGTAAATGATACCCTGGGATGAGCTTTTAGCACCTGGGCCTCCACTGCGGCTCTGCTTACAAAGATATCCATGTGGGGGAAAGAGACCTGGGGGTCAGGGTGAAACTGAGCCTAAGCTATCCTTATTTTACCCATCCTTGTCTCTCTGTAAAGGTCTCATTTGAAGCAGACAGTTTGCTGAGCTCATGACAAAAGGCTTCCTGGGTATCGCTGCATCATCATACAAGCTCTGTTGACTGGAAGTATGATCCATACTTGCATAATCACAAAATTATGGTAAAATGGGGAAAATAGGTAATATAAGTATTGAATGATTTTCCCATCTATCCAAAAGAGCTTTTATGTCTGTCAGTATTTGCCATCTGCAGTTACTGTTGTAATGTCACCAGTGTGGAATGCATGCTTAATAGAGATAACTGTTGCAATGGTGATATGGTGAAACAAAACTCTTATCTTCCCTATAGTGTCCACTTCATGAAACACTGCTCTTACCCGTGATGAGATGTGACATCTTTAGTGGGATAAGACCAGATATGTGCTCTCAGAGAGCAAGATTCAAGACCACAATGTATTTGTGAAAGGAAAGGACTACTTTTAACACAGAAAAATAAATACAATATAGAAAAAGTATAATATAATATAATATAGTACAATACACAATTGCTGAAATAAAATGAGCACTTATTTTATAAAATATTTGTCCGGTTACCCAATAGCAAAGCTCTTGGTAGATGATATGTTGATCTATTACTATACTTAAAAAAATAAAATAATGAAATAAAGTAAAATATATATATATATTATATATTATAAATATACATATATATAATATATATAAATCTATAAAATATATTATATAATCAATAGGGGTGTAACAGTACACAAATATGACGGTTCGGTACGTACCTCGGTTTTAAAGTCACGGTTCGGTATGATTTCGGTACAGCAGGGGGAAAACTAAACTTTTTTTTTGTTTGTTTTTTGTTTTATAAACAGTGGTTTACTGAACAAGTTGCTCTTTCTTTAAATACATTCAGTTATAGTTTAAATTTCTTAGTGATAAAAATCTACCTCAGCTTATGCTTAAAACTACAGGGAGCCCTTTTACATTATAAGGTTACAATTAGGCCTAACAACTTAACCCAAACTTAAATTTAATTACTATTTATTTTTAAATAGATGATCAACACTCAACTTTAAAAAAAAATAAAAAAAAATAAAAAATAAAATTGTATGCAAACATTTAAATTGCACATAATGCAGTTTTTAAATTAAGTTATAAATAATACAATTTCTAGGCTATTTGTTAAAATATATTCAATTACACATTGGCTGTCATAGCATGTTTCATAACAGATTCATTTAAACATACATTAAATAATTAAGACTAACAGGTTTAGTAAAATGTGAGTATATGGTGTAATATTTCGCGAAATGCTCCTTTCTAGACTTTATTTCTCTGAGGTAAATGAAATGCTACGTGGCATTTTATTTCCATGCTGTTTTGTTGATGTCTTTCCGTGGTTGAAACACTGATTGAGCAATTACATGAGGCATGAGATGTTCAGTCATGTTTATTCGCGTTAAAACTAGTAGTACAAAGGAAGCAATGATGGTGTTCACTTGCGCTCCGCTCTGGCCATTTACACTGCACAAGTCTGCAGAGCGTCACGGCTCAGACACGGGAACCGGAGCTGATCGCGGCTGCTCTAGTCAATGCTTGTGTTGGGTTTATACCAGCACGTTTCTGAACCGTCCCAGAAGCGGCTTTCCAAGGCGTTTATACAGCGATCCGTCATGCCACATCGAAGACTGTCAAAACACCATTTAATATTTGAATTTCCTGAAAAAAAACAACAACAAAAAAAAATACTGTATTCGTTCGGTACACATGCGTACCAAACCAAAAGGTTCGATACGAATACGTGTACCGTTACACCCCTAATAATCAATATATCAATATATACATTCTCCATGAATGAGTTTAAATGATGAATGATATGAATGCTATTAAACTAAACTGAGCTGATTAACAACACTTATCTTCTTTAGAGCTGCTTTACACCCACAGTTAGGCTTTTACTAACTATCTGTGCATCCATTCAGGTCTTACTCTACAATTTGTCCTCTGATACGAGCTCTCTGATGGTTGGGAGATGTATATTTGGGCCCAGTGGGCTGGGAGCAACAGTGGCAATAGTATTCTCTCTACAGTACTGCACTACAGTCTATAACAGAACGAGAGGCTTAGCTGCAGAAACCTTGTTTTACCCTCAGGCGAAGCAGAGTGGCACGATAAAAAAAAAAAGAAAAGGCCAACAGATGGTAAAATGCATGCTTTATGGCTCTCCATGGGGACAAAAATATAATCTACTGACATGAAGGCTCCCCCTCTGCAATACACTAACCAAATTAAGCAGATCAGTGTGCCCAAAAAGCACGCTTAAAAAATAAAAATAAAAAAAAGAACAGCACTTGAACACTATCTACAAGCTATAAACAGCGTTATTTCCATTCTGAGTCAGGCTTCTGAATGATTGTGCACACTTAAAATTATTTCTCATTCATTAGCTCCGACTCAAGTCTGCTTTCTGAGGCCCGAGTACCATCTTTCCACATGCTGCCTTCTATGCATTAAGATATTGCTGCTTGGATTAGCAATACAGACTTGACCATGTGATCCCAGCCATGATTGAATTTGTGATTTGTCTTTCAAATCAAGTAGAGAAAAGCAACCTTGTCTGCTGGCTCCACTATTACGGTATAGATGGGTCTCAGGAATGGTGTGAGTCTTTCTGCACCAAAATCAATCCTAACTATCTTCCACAACCCACTGAATTGCCTTGCTGTCTTTACAAGAATCAGAACTTGAAAGAAACCTCCTTAGTGACTGATTTAAAATGTGCTACAAAAGCATTAACTCTGTGCATCAAACAAATATGCATAGTAGAATGTCAATACAACATCAGAACAACACAATACTCTAACAGCCATAAAATATAAAATGAACACAATTTGGGTAAAGTAGTTTTTAATTATTTAACTATTTTCTATCAACACTTTTTACCACTGAATGAAACAATGAATGTTTGTAATTAATGGTGGGGTTTCCTCTGCAAAGGATAAATGTAATATCCTGCCCTAAAGTCGGAATGTAATGGTAATGACAGATCATTTCTTCCCTATTATGATTCTGAGTAAAACTAATTATCAAAGAAAAAACATAGAGCTGGGATGTGGTTCTAACCAACTGTTGTTGATTGGATGAAACCTCATCTGAATGTAAGCTTTTACACACACACAAAAAAAAAAAAAACATATGAATGAATTAATTTTTCCCATAAGATCCATCAAGATGCATTTAGAAAATAAATAGCATCAATTTCCATTTCATGCTGATCAATACCAAAATTTGTTATCTTATAAAGTCACACTAGACTTTGAGCATCCATAATGTAAAAATATACATTGTACTGCAAACCTGCAGATTCAAAGTTTGAAAACTTTTAATTCAGCTGAATGGTCACGCTATGACATCATCTATTGGTCACAAGTTTTTACATGATACAAATTTGCAGGTCACCAAACCTGAACTCTGTTCTAGTGATTTTGAACTGATTTCTTTGTCTAGCAGGTCATAAATTGTGACCGATATGGGGTGGTTTTGTCTAATTTCCCCATACACAGGGGGGATCAGAGCTAATAGCAGAGTTGTGCAGGCTTTGACTTTGAGACAGGAGTCATCCATCATCATACTGGGGTACATGGCAAGCATCTTGTTTAAGGATTAAAAACAAGTGTGTCCTAAGGGAGTTGTGTGGGGTGCATCAGAAGGGGCAGAGAGATCAAGAGCTTTTTATGACATAAGCGTGTCTGATTTGGTGGTGTGGTGTTGTGCCTGCAAGTGTGTTACTGTGTGTCTGGGGTTAAAAGCCTTTGAAGAGCTTAGCAGTGGAGAATGAGGGTGGTTGATTATGTAAATGTACAATAACTTTAAGGTAACTTTCTTTGACAGACTTGAGCTTACTAGGAAATTATGCTGCGTTCAAAAGTCTAAATGTTGTAGTTCAAAAGCTGTAGTCCCCACAGTACTAGGGGCTTTGAAGCTACAGTACAAAGCTAAAGTCCCTTTCACATGACTTGCGTCAGGCTCACATCTCTCAAAACAAGCATCTTGCAGTGCTTTGACATCCACATGAACAGCACTTCAGATAAGGGCTGTTTAGACATGTTTCAACAGCAAAATTGTTTAATTGTAAATTTTTTCTTGTCATTGTCTGACGCATGCCTATGAACACCATGTCTATGACATCTTTAACCATCCTGCCACCACTGTTTTTTCAGTGCTATTAAGATACAATGGGGGAAAAAATTATTTGATCCCCTGCTGATTTTGTACGTTTGCCCACTGACAAAGAAATGATCAGTCAGGTTTATTTGAACAGTGAGAGACAGAATAACAACCAAACAATCCAGAAAAACCCATTTCAAAAAAGTTATAAATTGATTTGCATTTTAATGAGTGAAATAAGTATTTGACCCCTTCGCAAAACATGACTTAGTACTTGGTGGCAAAACCCTTGTTGGCAATCACAGAGGTCAGACGTTTCTTGTAGTTGGCCACCAGGTTTGCACACATCTCAGGAGGGATTTTGTCCCACTCCTCTTTGCAGATCCTCTCCAAGTCATTAAGGTTTCGAGGCTGACATTTGGCAACTCGAACCTTCAGCTCCCTCCACAGATTTTCTATGGGATTAAGGTCTGGAGACTGGCTAGGCCACTCCAGGACCTTAATGTGCTTCTTCTTGAGCCACTCCTTTGTTGCCTTGGCTGTGTGTTTTGGGTCATTGTCATGCTGGAATACCCATCCACGACCCATTTTCAATGCCCTGGCAGTACATAGCCCCGCCCATTGTCCCTTTGATGCGGTGCAGTTGTCCTGTCCCCTTAGCAGAAAAACACCCCCAAAGCATAATGTTTACACCTCCATGTTTGACAGTGAGGATGGTGCTCTTGAGGTCATAGGCAGCATACCTTCTCCTCCAAACACACCGAATTGAGTTGATGCCAAAGAGTTCGATTTTGGTCTCATCTGACCACAACACTTTCACCCAGTTCTCCTCTGAATCACTGGCAAACTTCAGACGGGCCTGTACATGTGCTTTCTTGAGCAGGGGGACCTTGCGGGCGCTGCAGGATTTCAGTCTTTCACGGCGTAATGTGTTACCAATTGTTTTCTTGGTTACTATTGTCCCAGCTGCCTTGACAAGATCCTCCCATGTAGTTCTGTGCTGATTCCTCACTGTTCTCATGATCATTGAAACTCCATGAGGTGACAGCTTGCATGGAGCCCCAGACCGAGGGAGACTGACAGTTATTTTGTGTTTCTTCCATTTGCAAATAATCGCACCAACTGTTGTCACCTTCTCACCAAGCTGCTTGGCGATGGTCTTGTAGCCCATTCCAGCCTTGTGTAGGTCTACAATCTTATCCCTGACATCCTTGGACAGATCTTTGGTCTTGGCCATGGTGGAGAGTTTGTAATCTGATTGACTGATTGCTTCTGTGGACAGGTGTCTTTTATACAGGTAACAAGCTGACATTAGGAGCACTCCCTTTAAGAGACACCTGGGAGCCAGAAATCTTGCTGATTGATAGGGTATCAAATACTTATTTCACTCATTCAAATGCAAATCAATTTATACCTTTTTTGGAAATACGTTTTTCTGGATTTTTTTTTGTTATTCTGTCTCTCACTGTTCAAATAAACCTACCATTAAAATTATAGACTGATCATTTCTTTTTCAGGGGGCAAACGTATAAAATCAAATAATCAATCAGGGGATCAAATAATTTTTTTCCCCACTGTACTTCCAAACGGATGAATGTGAAGAAAGGATAAGCATCTTAAGCGTACTGAGTTTATATTTGCAATTGATGTGTCATAAAACTTAATCTCAAAATGCACAGGATCAGGCCACCAGCTACATAGTAATGAATCATTATTTGACTGAGAATCATTGCCTGGGCTTTTAAAAGGTCAACAACAAACGGTGATAAAGTTGACATTGACATGAATCACGTTTTAAAGGCGTTAAAGACATGTTCACCTGGGATCCATGCTGTTCTGGCTTTTCCATAAGGCGACACATAAATCATGTTGACTGATAAGTATTTGATAAGTTTTCCTTTATCAACACAATTGCATAGAACATACCTGTCCAAGTGCCATAAATATTATTTTTCCAAAGTTTGCATGCCTGTACTGTACCTCTAGAAGTTTTAAATACATCTCAATATCCTTTTAAATTCTGGTTCTTCATAAACTTTTCTTTTGTAACCTTCATTTTTAAGGCCCTATATGATTCATTCAAGTGTGAGATCTTTTAATGTTTCAAAGTTTTAAGTACTATCAGTGATTCCTCCACATATGCCCCTTTCCTCACAAAATAGGAAATTCTAATACTTAATCCAGGTGAGGAAAATCTTGGTTTATTGATGTGAATACAATGTGTGGGGAGAGCAATCACACTTACCTAGGATGTGAAATTTGTTTTCAAAGTAGTTACGATACCGCATATTTGAATTAACAAAATTCCTTCTTCCCCATATCCAAATATATTTAGATATAGAATCTTATGAATGACTACTGAGATTAAGTTAATGTGCCTCAATGTGACAATTTCAATTTAGTTTAAGCACCCAGACATGTTCTATGCAACTGTTTTGATAGAGGGAAACAAGCTACAATTCTAGTTTCAAAATTACTTTTTCATTCCCCTTTAAATACAATAAGTATCAGCTGTATACAAAGTGACCCACATTTTTTTGACCATAAAAATGGCTAATATTTAAAAATTGGAACATGAAGCTCCATTGAGATCCTCGTATCTCTGAGACTGAATCATAAAGGGAATGAAGATTCCAAAAAAGTCTGCTAAGGACCATAATCTAAAATTATATTGAGATGATTTTTGTTGAGAATCACTGGTTTAGCTGTTCGCAAGAATGCATTCTATGTAAATGCCACCTGAGAAACATATCCAGATGGGCTGTCTTAAAAACACTTCCACAGAGTTCAGACAGATCACAACCCTCAGCATTACTGAGTCATTAGTGCTGTGTTTAAGGGCAGGAAGACACACGGAGGGGCATTTGTGCACCAGTGCCTTCACCTCTCCCACGCAACGTAAGCTTTAATGGCTGCAGGGGCGGCACGTTCAGACAAGAGCAATCGATAGTAGTTTAGTCCTCTCCTCTGTGGCCTATTAGTGCTCCTGCTGGCAGGGCTACGAACAGAGCACAGATCAATACGACCACTGCCGGGCATTTGCTTCACACACTGCAGCAGTCTGTACAAGTAAGACACTTTATCTTACCACTCATACTCCCCCCATGTGGAACTCACAGTTGGTGATGTCAGGAGGGGCAAAACTGTCATTCATGAAGACACTATTGGGTTTAGCCACTTTCAAGTAGACCACGTCTGGGGTATTTTTCAAGGCAGTCACGGCATGCTCATGGGTAACTTCCTCCAGGCAGGAGCTATTCACCTATGACACACACCAAAACACACACAGACATTAATCTATTTAACAAGCACACAGTCATCAACAACAGGCAATAGACTGTTTCCTTACAGCAAGAAGTTTGTCTCCTATCTGCAGCCTCCCATCTTTGTGTGCAGCTCCACCTTCAATAATCTTAGTGACGTAGATGCTATTATCCCCTGGGATGTGCTGATTCCCAACACCCCCTGCTATACTGAAACCCAGACCTGGCATAAACCAAGATACAGACAAAAACAACAAAATATTATTTGATCGTGACAGCAAAACTTAGATTAACTGCATCTCCTAAAACATCCTATCATGCAAAAAACACCTAGACATCATAAGAAAAATTAACAGCAGCTAAATAATCAACAATATCTGACATAATGAACATTCACACACAACAACATAAAACGCTATACTGTAATCTTTTGAATTGAATTTGAATAAACAAAAAAGAGAGAGATAAACTGATAACTGCAAACTGTGTGTAAAGGCAAGAGAGGAATGTATCCATGGCAACAGCAGCTTAAGGTCTTTGCAGTGTTGTGGAAACACTGCGGCTGGCCTTAAAATAGCCCTGTTGTGTATTTTTGTGCATGTATATATAAATATAGTTATACACTGCCACTCAAAAGTTTGGGATCAGTAAGATTTTTAATGTTTTTTAAGGGAGTCTCTTCTGCTCATCAAGGCTGTATTTACTGGATCAAAAATACAGAAAAACAGTAATATTGTGAAATCTTATTGCAATTTCTAATATTGGTTTCCTATTTTAATATACTTTAAAAAAGAATTTATTTCTGTGAGGCAGCGCAGAATTTTCAGCATTAAAAAAAACATTAAAAATCTTATTGATCCCAAACTTTTGAGCAGCAGTGTACATATGCACAAAAAATGCAACAGGTGCTATATCTGGAGACCTTTTTTATGGTCTCCAGAGATAGCGTGACTTTAACAATCATACACTCTTAACTCCGATCAGATATTAATCCCAAGAAATGATTTAGCAGTACTCTTGTTTTCTCAGTGTTATGTAGGAAGGATTAGAGGTTAAAAATATGTTCTTCACCATGCTATTCATCTTTTTTTAATAGAGCAAGAGCCACAATTATAACTTTTCTTTCCACTTTGTGTTGCCTCTTGAAATTTACATGTTTTACATATAACTTCAGTCTGCATGTGGTCATCTCTTTTAAAACCAAAATACTGCCATATCTTTGAGGTGCTTCTTCATTATGGCACTAAATCGTCGGCAGCAGCTGTGGGTGCCTCAGGCCGCCTCATCTCATCAGATTAGCTCGCTATGAAAGCATCGTAGCTTGTTGATGTCTTGCATCAGAGCACGTGCACACTATCATACACACGTGCACATATCCCAACTAACATCCGCATGCCAGATGCTATATTATCCACATCCACTTAAAACTTTGACCATACATAACTTTTCAAAGTATTAAATCACTCATTTATCTTTATGACTTTTAAAATCCCAGGTACACTGTCAAAT
Source organism: Tor tambroides (assembly GCA_021397915.2). Classification (NCBI taxonomy): domain Eukaryota; kingdom Metazoa; phylum Chordata; class Actinopteri; order Cypriniformes; family Cyprinidae; genus Tor; species Tor tambroides. The sequence goes on from JAFVLL020034578.1 coordinate 34,490, forward strand.
GTCAAAAGCTGCACCAATGAAAAATCAACAGCAATAATGAGGAGTTGGCTGGTGTTAATATACCTTTGGGTCCTTTGATAAGCTTGATCTCCATGACTTTCTCTGATGCAGACTTTCTCCTCCTGACATACAGTCTGACCAGCGACCCCGCTTCCTTCAATGCCTCCACAGCCTTACTGTGAGTCACATCCCGAACATCAACCTCATTCACTCGCAGAATCACGTCATTCACCCTGTGTGGAGTAAAGCACAGGTCAAACATGCACAAGCAACAGTGCAGTGTGCGGACATATCAATCTCATTTAACTGCGCAGTGTACACATCATTCAAGAATCATGAAGTGATCTGACACTGAGGGTGTTACATCTTTTTTTACACTGTACAACAAAAAGTTGCCTTCTGTGTTGTTTTAAAAATACAGCAAATAAAAAACAAAGGTAAAACTGTCCATCAACAGAAAACTCTAGAGATGATGTAGCTTAGCTTAATACTAGTGATGCACCAACATTTCAGCAACCAAAAATATTCTGAAACCAAAAATTCTGTTTTGGCCAAATATTTTGGTTGCCAAAATTTTAGTGCATTACTAGTATAAAGATAGGATAGGAGAAGTTACATACTCCTCAATGTTCAAGCAAAAGGGCTGGGCGCACATGAACTGTTGAACTCTTCCTCTTTACTACTACTTACAGCAAAAAAAAAAAAAAAAACTTGAATGAATATCATGGATGGATCATATTATGTATGACCATAAATCTGTCCAGGATCTTAAAGCCAACAAGTCTGAAGCTACCTTACCAACCAACTCTTTCACAGCTTAAACAAAGAATCCAAAGGAAGAAGGCTGTCAAATCAGGGAGGGTCAAAGAGACAAAACATCATGACCATCATCAGGAGCTGCTGAAGCAGTTCTACTCTGCCATCATTGAATCCATCCTCTGGACTTCAATAACTGTCTGGTTCAGCTCAGCTACTAAATCTGACCTCAGAAGACTACGGAGGGTAGTCCGGACTGCTGAGCGAATCATTGGTACATCCCTCCCCAGTCTCCAAGAACTGTACTTATCCAGAGTGAGCAAAAGGGCTGGCAAAATCACTCTGGACCCCTCACATCCAGCACACTCCCTCTTTGAACTGTTACCATCTGGTCGACGCTACAGAGCTCTGAGCACCAGAACGACCAGACACAGGAACAGTTTCTTCCCTCAGGCAATCCATTTCATGAACACTTGACAATAAAACGCAGAACACACAAGTCTATTATTTACTCACCACACTTCCCTTTTTTTTTT
>JAFVLL020034581.1:0-20092 GCA_021397915.2 Tor tambroides
TCAAAAATGAAGTTTTGATACATTTATGGTAAGAAATTTACAAAATATCTTCATGGAACATGATCTTTACTTAATATTCTAATGATTTTTGGCATTAAAAAAAAATCGTTAATTTTGACCCATACAATGTATTTTTGGCTATTGCTACAAATATACCCCAGCGACTTAAGACTGGTTTTGTGGTCCAGGGTCACATTTTAAGATCAGTCAGTGCAAGTTTATTTCAGTTGAAACAGCTAAGACTTACATTTTAGTCTAGGACTAGGCTTAAGCCTTGTCTGTGAAACCGTCTTTTAATCTACAGTATAACTGTTTTGTGTGCAATAAGCATAAAATAAAAATTGACCTTATTAACTTTCTTAATACTCATTCCTGGTCTTTTTGTCCATGATTTAGTATGCATTACTCCAAAAAAAAAAAAAAAAATATTTTTTTTTTTTCCTCTATTCTGGTACTTTTCCCAGTCTAATTTACTCCTATGGAATCCCCATAAATATGTCAGATTAAGAAAGTAAAATGAAAAAAGTAATTATTTCATGTTCACTTCAACATATCCTACAATAAATGCCTTTTTTCCAGGTTGGTAGCTAGCCAAACCTGACCATGATCAAAGTACACGTCTCATCTCCAATTCCTTCTCTTTTCCGACCGATCTTTCAAAGGCTTTGACACGTTAAAGCATCACAGTGACAATGTCAGAAAGTATCTAGGTCACGTATGCCATCTCACCTTGACCTGTCCTGTCATAAGTACAGCACAAAAGCTTCTTTCGGCTGGGATCTGACAGCTTGAGTACTCATCAAAATGTAGTGCTTCAGACCAGTATAGTTACTTAAAGATTATAGACAAAGAGCGAAAGAGACTGAAAGGAAAACTCAAAGATGGCACAAGGACAGGGACTTCAGTTTGCCCGATTAGCTGGCATCATTAGGACTTCATTAGTTGACATTAGTCTTCATTAGTCTCTGACACATTTAAGGACATTAAGGCCTGAAAAAATATCTACGCAAGTACACACTAGTTTAAAAATTTTGGGGTCCCTTTTTTTGAAAGAAACGAATACTTTTATTCAGCAAGGATACATTAAATTGATCAAAAGTGACCACAAACGATTACTATTTCAAATAAATGCAGTTCTATTGAACTTTCTATTTATCAAAAAAATCCTACAAAAAATATTAAGCAGCACAACTGTTTTTAACATTGCTAATAATCAGAAATGTTTTTAAGCAGCAAATCAGCATATTAGAATGATTTCTGAAGGATCATGTGACACTGGAGTAATGATGCAGAAAATTCAGCTTTGATCACAGGAATAAATTACATTTTACAATATATTACAATAGAAAGCAGTTGTTTTAAACTGTACTATTGTGATATTTTACAATTGTACTGTTTTTACTGTATTTTTGATCAAATGAATGCAGTCTTGGTGAGCCTAAGAAACTCCTTTCAAAAACTTTTGAATTTAGAAATGTTTCTTGAGCAGCAAATCAGCATGAACGATTTCTGAAGGATCATGTGACACTGAAGACTGGGGTAATGATGCTGAAAATTCAGCTTTGCATCACAGAAATAAATTTTACTTTAAAATATATTCAAACAGAAAACAGCTATTTTGATTAGTAATAATATTTCACAATATTACAATTTTTGGGGGGTAATTCTGATTAAATAAATGCAGCATTTGTGAGCAAAAGAGATTTTCAGTCACAATAATACAATTGAATGATAATGTAAACACTGCTTTCGCATCTGCGTACTTGCGTAACACAAATTTCAGGCCTAAATGTCAACTTTTTCCTCCTAGAGCAGAAACAAGCTATAAATCGAGAGAGAAATGCAGCAACTGTCTTTTGGCATCGTTCCCTGGCATTGCAATACACTATATTGTGCTGTTTTGTTCTGGAAGAAAAGCTCATGTAGCATGGAAGAGAAAAATACGTAATCTGTGAGCATACGGGGAAGCCAGAGGACTTGTGCATACTGAACCCCATCGCACAGTGGAAAACCATAACATCTGTGCAGCAACTGGGAGACGTAGCAGCTTATATGGAAGTGCGCGCTCGGCTGCAAGTGTTACAGTCATTGGAGTCGACGGATGAGTTCGCACTGAACGACAGCTCTGACTCGTGCCTTTTAGCGCAGAGCAGAGGTAAAGTCAGCGAGTCGGCCGATAGCAGGGCACAGCTATTGTTAGAAGTGGAATACCTGCTGCTGACCCTGCTGGAGCTTTGGGAATTCCTCCTGCTGTTTCCTGCTGCGGCGCTCCAGGCTGCTCTGCTGCAGGTGCCGCAGACGGGACGCAGCAGATGGCTGCACCAGTTTTGCGGAGCCCGGAGGAGTGCCTACAGGCTGAGAACCAGACAGAACAAACATGAATAAACAACAGCAGGCTGGGCTGGGCTGGAAAATGACCGTGTTTGTTTAAGTCGTGGGACTGAGTTTGAATTATTCACAGTTGTTGGAAGAAGAGAGTCACGATGAAAGCTCTGCTCCAAAACCCAGTGAGCTGCCCAACATCTCTGCTCCTGATGTGAATGAAGGCTGTTGCACACAATTTATGAGGAATATGTGAGAGTTGCATTATGTTTTTGATTGCTTCGAGGAAATGTGTCACTTTTAGATATCATAAAACTCCAACGACTTGATGCATCCAAGCTATTAAAGGAATGGAAGCCCATATAATTATTATTATTATTGATTATTATTAAATGGATAGTATTATTAGTATTATTATGTGTACATTCTTAATAATAGTAGTCATTTATTAATATTGTTTATTATTTTTATACTTTTATACTTATATTTAATTCCTTAATACTTAATTGCTTTAATATTAAAAAAAATATTATGCAATCATAAATAGTTACAATATGAGAAATAGAGGAATAATAATAGTAATAATAATAATAATAATCATCATAATAATTTAAATATTATTATTAACTACTAGTAGTCATTCATTATTGTTGTTATTATTATTATTATTATTATTACTACTATTAATTGCTTAATATTTATTGCTTTATTTAATATTACGTAATATTATGTAATAAGAAATATAAAAATAAAGTTACAACGTAAGAAATAAAGGAGTAATAATAATAACAGTAATAATAATAATGTAAACATTACTATATTGTTAATATTGACTATAATTAGTAGTTATTAGTAGTAGTATATAATTATCATTATTACAATAATGAATTGCTTAATTGCTTTATTAAATATTACATATCATATAATAAAATAATAAAAAATACAAAGTTATAATGTGAGTAATAATAATAATAATAATTATTATTATTATTATTATTAAATTATAATTATAATATAATACCTGATAGCTAAATATTTAATTGTTTTATTTGATATTATATAATTATTAAATAATTAAAGGGTTACTCCACCCCAAAATGAAAATTTTGTCATTAATATCTTACCCCCATGTCGTTCCAAACCCGTAAAAGCTTTGTTCGTCTACGGAACACATATTAAGATATTTTTGATTGAATCTGACAGCTCTCTGACCCTCCCATAGACAGCAATGTAATTAACACGATCAACATCCAGAAACGTAGCAAGGAGATCGGTAAAATAATCAATGTGACATCAGGGGTTCAACTGTAATTTTCCGAAACTACGAGAATACTTTTTGTACGGAAAGAAAAAAAAACGACTTTATTCAACAATTCGTCTCCTCCGTGTCACCATAGCACCATTTTGGAGAGTATCCACTGCAACCAAAAAACATACAGTGTTCTGTGTTAGCCGCAGCACACGGATACGTTTTCTACGCCTCTTACGCTTTGATTTGAACGAAAACAGCGAATCCGTGTGGCGCAGCTGACACAGAACAGCGTGAAAGACAATGAAACTGTCTAATTGAAATCACACCATTTCATGCACATTTGTATGTACTGCGCATCTGTGCACAGCAGAAACGAGCCGTTAGCTTAGCGTCATGATCCATTACAGTCCGGTCGGGTTGCTGCATATGTAGACAGAGACGCAGTTAGCTAGGTTTTGGATCAGAACCAAGAAACAGAAATAGAAACACTAATTGAATGAAAGAAAGAGACACAGGGAATCTCCACAGAGCAGCATGCACCAGTAGTGTTGACTGACACCCTGCATGTGTGCAAGGAAGCTGATATTAGCGCTCTTTCACACATCTTTCATTGTGAGACATTAGTAGTACTCATCACAATGCATCTCTGCAGGCTGACAACAAGATACACACAAACATAAATACAGACACAGGCTGTCCAGATATCTCAGTTTTCTTCTTCAGACGTCCTGAATTCCCTGGTCAATTTCACTATAGTTTCCTGCAACTAATGGCTTGTCGATACAGTAAAAGGAACAAGTGAAAATGAGGCAAGTGCATAGTTAAGAAACATATAGTGTATGGAAAAGCTGTCAACACTGATGAGAGTAAAGGCAGGAGTTCATTTAGACCACAGCAGCTGACATGTTTTTTGTGTTGTCTGTTTGTTATTGGCTCTTGAAGGTTTTGCTTTAAAGACTTTAAGCTTGTTAAAATTGATTTGTTACCACAGTGTCACAACATTACTGTCACTGTGCAGAAGAGGCACAGCTTGACATAAAAAAAGACAGAGATAGAGGGAAAAAGAGATGACCTTGACTGATATCATGCTGTTTATTCCAACAGCTTAGCTTCAAAAGATAAAAAACCAAACTGTCTTTTATGTCAGAATGTTACATCTGTAAAAATGACAGATATAATAATTATTTGCATTTACATTTTGCTGTTACAGAGTTGTCTTTTTATTTTTTAAACATATTAAGCTTTTTTCTTGCTTTGAGGAAATATGTGACTTTGCATTCAAAATATGAGAGATATCTTAAACTCCCAGTGTCTTAACCCAGTTGGTATTAAACATGGAAGCTCATTTTCACCTTAGAGTAAAAATAAAACTAATTGTGAGAAAGTTCAAAATAAGAAATAGTCACATTGTGAAACATAAAATTATTATTATTAATAACAATAATAATAATACATATTATATAACATTGTATTGCTTAATATTCTATAATATATTATTAAAGCAATACAATTGCAATTTTGAGAAAATAATATTTTATTTAATAATATTTAATAATTTAATAATGTATATTTATAAAAGTGTAGATTTAAATTATTTAGAATTATTTAGAATAAAATGTACAATTATTACATTCATTATTATTAATTACAAATAAATTATAATTATCATTAAATATGATCATTATTATACAGTATTTAATGGCTTAATACTTTATTTATTAATAGTATTAAATTACTAATTTTTATTTCATGTTTATTTAATAACAATATTAAATAAAATATTGTATAATATTTAAGTGCTTAATGTTTAATTGCTTTATTTAATATAATATTAAATATAATATATTACTAAATAAAACAATTAAGTATTAAGAATTTAAATTAGTGCTGTCAAACAATTAATCGCGATTAATCGCATCCAAAATAAAAGTTTTTGTTTACATAATATATGAGTGTGTACTGTGTATATTTATTATGTATATATAAATACAAACAGATGTATGTATATATTTAAGAAAAACATGTTATGTTTATATGTTAAATATACTTACATATATAAAATATAATAATATAAATATATAAATGCATATACATGTAAATATTTTCAAAATATATACTGTATGTGTGTGTATTTATATATAAATAATAAATAAACACAGTAAACATACATTTATTATGTAAACAAAAACTTTTATTTTGAATGCGATTAATCGCGATTAATCGTTTGACAGCACTAATTTAAATACTATACAATAATATTTTATTATATTATATTATATTATATTACAATAAAGAACACATTTGCAGTTTTCTAGAAACTATAAAATCTCTGAGGTGGAAACAGACTTTCACATATCATATATAATAAGTCAAGAAACACTTAAAAAGGTTAGAAAAACATATTTAGTTCCCAATGTGTTTTTAAAGCCGGGTTTACGATAGCTCATTCAAGCTGTCTAATAACATGCAGTAGCACAGCTGGTTAAAGACTTGAAGAGATGACAGATTAATAGGTTTTGTGTCAGAGTGCATTAGTAAGGTTCAGGAAAAACCTCAATGCCAGAAGTTATAGGAAGGCCTGAGAGGCAGGACTGGCAGTTAACATGTTACCTCTCTCCACAGAGAGTTGCTGATCCACTGGCCTGCCCTGTCAACGCTGTTAGGAGTGACCTCAGCAGGGCTTTGGGCCTCAGCAGTGACCCTCAGTCTCACTGGGGCTCTCTGAAACGCCTGTCATGTTGGTGTGTGTGGATTAGTGCATTGATGTGTTTAGGTTTGGAGGAAAATGAACAAAACATTATTCCCAAGTCTGTGGTACTGAAGTTTTGACAAAGAAACAGAAATGACTTGGGTATTTACTGATTAACAGTCTATTCACAAGTTTTTGTACCTTAATGTCTTCATATATGTAGATACACACACTACATGGTGATAAGAACAATATTTCATCTTTTTACCTCTAGCTCTGCCATTATCTTCTCATCTTCATCAACATCTTCCTTCATCCCAGAAGCAGCGATGACCGGAGGTGTGGATGAAGGTCGTGGCCCGTCGGAGGTCGATGGGCGTCTCAGTTTGACGGGAGGCGTCTGGGATTGAGTCGGTACTTCAGCCTCCTCTCTGTTCTCCATCTTCTCCAGTTTCTACAAAAATAAGACGTGTATGAAAGAGCAACCTAATAAACATATGCAGGCACAGCAAGATATAAAGTGCAAGAAATATTAACAGCTGCAGCAAAGGAAATAAAGCTTTAATTTAAAGTTAACAGCCAATCAAGTGCAAAGTACATATTAATTATTTTGTAACAGCTTATAACAAAAGCATCTGAATTTGTTGCTAAGCTACTCCTTCAAATATTGTTCACACCAAACTGGCTTAGATGATCAGTTTACAATACAGAAATGACTGAACAGAGTTTTGATATTCCTTTTAGTTCAAAAGTTATGATCTAATTTGACCCAAAATTAGAATAGATAGAAAAGAATAGATGCTATATCTTGGCAAAACTTTGATCTATCAAAATGAAACTTGGTACACTTCATCAGAACCATGATCTGAGGGTACATGCCAAATTTGGGAACAGCACCACCTACAGGTCATGAGATCAGTTCAAAAGTTATGATGATGTGAATCTAATGATTTTTGACCCAAATTTAAATATACAGCGTACATGCTATAACTTGGCAAAACTTTGATTAATAGAAATGAAACTTGGTATACTTCATCAGCTCCATGATCTGAGGGTACATACCAAATTTGGGAACAGCACCAACTACAGGTAATGAGATCAGTGTTCAAAAGTTATGATGATGCGAGTCTAACAATTTTGACCCAAAATTAGAATATATACAATAGAACAGATGCTATATCTTGACAAAATTTGACCTACTGAAACAAAACTTGGCACAGTTAGCACCGTATTTGGGCCAAATTTTGGCACAGCACCACCTTCAGGTCATGATATCAATGTAAAAAGTTATGATGATGTGAAACTAATGATTCTGACCCAAAATTAGCATATATAAAGTATATTACGTGCTATATATTGGCAAAACTTTGATATATCGAAACAAAACTTGGCACACTCCATTAGCACTATGATCTGAGGATACATGCCAAATTTAGGAACAGCACCACATACAGGTCATGAGATCCAAAAAATGGCTATTTTTGCTCATAACTTTTGAAATGTCAGAAAATCATCAGCTTTCTGTCTACAGATTCCTTAGGTCATGCTGAATCCGTTGATACTAATTTTGCCAGGAATGGATGAATGTTGTCTGTGAGCCATTTTGAAATTTGTTGCAAACTATAACATTTTTTAAATGCTTTAATGTATCGGTACAAAATTTGGTACACATATTTGATAGCATGCCCTTAAAGCGCCTGAAAATTTTAAAGACAGTGCCGCCTATATTTCAAAAGTTACAAGGCTTTTTACAAAAACACTGATAACTTTTGAAAATTGTTGTTCACCTTCACACTTTTGTTTATAGTGATAACTTCTCCACTGCTGTTGGTCGTGAGTCCAAGGCCTGATGGGAAACTTCGTCGTGGAGGAGGAGGGGGTGGAGACTTGGACAGCTTCTCTGTACGATAGCGTGGCACGGTCAATTCCCCTGATCAATCAAATAAATCAATCAATAAACCTATTCACCTCTCTACTGATCAGTCAAATCATAAAGCAATATAGCCAAAATCATAAGGTAGTTGCTATATTTCTTGGCCCAGTAATGTACAGTCAAACTAAAAATTATTCAGACAACAGATATCATTTTTGATATTTTTCACTAGTGGGTGCAGGACACTATAGTTCATTTATGTAAGTGAGTATAGCAAAATAAAGTAAACTGTGACATATTATACCCAAAATTCTTCATAGAGTGGACTACCAGCAAAACTGATAAAAATCTGGGACCAAAAATTTGATTTGATACTTTGACCTGACCATATTTTGTTACATACTTTTCTATCAAAGTTATCTGACATTATCAAGACAAATTTGTTCTGACACAGTTTAACTCTTGAGTTCTTGTCATATTTTATTACCATTTTCTAAGCTATAGCAAATAAACTGTGATAATGTGATAAATGTTGAAGGTGTCTGAATAAATTTTGGTTTGACTGTAATCTTACCCGATCCCCTGCGTGGGATGCCATCTTTGCTGGGTGGTTTTGGTGGGGTTTTGCTGGGCTGATGTTCAGGTGTTAAGCTAGGAGTGGAGGATGTTGAACCGGGCACTGGAAGGGAGGACAGCTGGGGCTTTGGCGGTACAGCCGGTTTGGTGATCTGCTTGGCGGCGAAGTCCAGATCTGGAATGGCCTTCATCAGCTCAGCTTGAGTTTCCTCCAGCAGACGATTGATGTCTTGAGCACTGAACTGAGTTAAACTGGCTCTCTTCTCCTCCCAGTCTCGCTCTGCAGCCTGAAGACACACACCCACGTGTTATCGCACAGAGGTTCCCAAACTTTAAATAAATCTCAACCAGGGATGTGATGTATGTTTATAGAGTGCTGGGTTTTGAAGAGAGAAAAAGGCTAAAGTTAGAAAAATCATGCAAACCTTTTAAAATTTTAAAACTGTAATATTAATGTAAAAGAAGTCAAATTTATTTGATTATATTTATAATACTTTTAAAGCTTTCAGATCTGGAAATCACCATTTTATTATTTCGACATATACATGAATGTTAAAACTAAAGCAGCAAAAAAAAAAAACAGAAAGAAAAGTAAATTTAGTTACTAGTGCTCAGCATCCACACAAAGAAAACAGGAAAGAACAATCACATAAATCATAAAAAAATCATAAAAATAAGGAACAAACTCAGCGTACAGGAATACTGTCAGCAACACACAACGAACGCACATCCATCTACAAAACAGTCCCACATCAAAAGATTTATAATATTGTATACAATATATTATTTTAATAAACTGCTAATAATAAGAATTATTATTATTATTATTATTAATACAATCTATTAATTTAATAAAATCATATTTTTTGTACCCTCAAAAACACTTCCAGCCTTCAGTAAATATTCACATCCTTTCTGCACAAATAAGAAAATTATTTGTGTTCATTACCAGTCGGACCTCCACGGACACTCCTTTGTCAGATTCTCTGTGTGCAGGCAGATCTTCCAATCCGCTGGTCTTCAATGGACCTGCAGAGGTGCCATCCAGTTCAGGCATGAAGGGATCTGTTGCCCCAGCCCCTGCCAGCCAGTTACCCAGCGTAGTGCTGCCAGGAATACCACCGCTGCTCATACTGGCACCAACAGTGGAGCCGAGCACGTTAGATAGACTGGTGGTGCCTCCTAAAATCAATCAATCAATCAGTCCATCATCTAACTTAATAACAAATTATCCAGCAAGCATCAACCAATAAATGCTCCCAAAACTTGTTCTCTAAATAAATCAGTTAAAGAATTAGTTCACCCAGAAATTAAAATTTGCTGTACTTTACGTCACTTATTCACCATTGGATCCTCTGCAGTGAATGGGTGCTGTCAGAATGAGAGTCCAAACAGCTGATAAAAACATCACTGTAATCCACACGACTCCAGTCCTTCAATTAACATCTTGTGAAGTGAAAAGATGCGTATTTGTAAGAAACAAATGCATCAATATGGCTTTTTAACCTGGCCAAAATACAAGTCCATAACGTATTGTTTTTAGAACCATCTTGGACTGTTTACACTTGTAAACGGTGCTTGATCTGTGCATATTTCTCTCCTGATTCAGACCAGACTACTTTTTCACTGGAGAAAGCAATATTATGTATAGAGGCCCTGTTGAAAAAAACAGCATATGCTGGTTAGGTATGTTTTGAAGCATGGCTGCTGGTTTGAGCTGGTTTAAGCTGGTCCTCTGTTGGTTCAAGCTGGTCCTTAGCTGGTCATGTGCTGGTCCTTAGCTGGTCATGTGCTGGTCCTAAGGTTTTTTCAACAGGGGGACTCTGATTTTAGCTGGAAGCAATGGTCTTAATGATGGATTTCTTTCTCACAAATACATTAATTGAAGGCCTGGAGTGGTGTGGATTACTTGTGGATTATTGTGATGTTTTTATCAGCTGTTTGGACTCTCATTCTGACGGCACCCATTCACTGCACAGGATCCATTGGTGAGCAAGCGACGTAAAGCTAAATTCCTCCAAATCTGTTCCAATGAAGAAAAACTAATCTACATCTTGGATGGCCTGAGGATAAGTAAAAAAAAAAAAAAAAAAAAGGTCAACTACTCCTTATATAAATCTGGTAAAACTGGTGTTCACCTATACTTGAAGCACTCGTCAGGCCAAGATTTGTAGTATTAGTGCCCAGGGAAGCAGAAAGAGTGGCAGTGCCTGATAAGGTGCCCCCGAGGTCGGGCAGATTTAGAGAAGGGCTGGTGAGAATATCTAGATCAGAGCTCCTGCTGAAGTCAGCGTCGCTCACACTGGAAACTGAACCACTGAAGTCATCGGGTGTCCTCCACACACCTTCTGATACCTGCCTGTACACAAACACACACTGAGGAATTCTTTAGGTATGGCACTAGAGAACGTATCCGAACAGGAGTGAATGTTCCGTGTTTGTGTGTGTTACCTTCGTAGTAGAGCGAGTGTATTGGTGATGTTTCTGCAGCGTTTCAACAGGGCCTCCAGTCTGAGCGGTTCCTCTTTCAGAAACTTGACGGCTTCCACCTCCACCCTCAACACCACTCGCATCTTACTTTGTAAAGTGGGGAACTGATCTAAACACATAAATTGTAGAACATAGTACATAGAATTAGCCTATAATTGGATTATATAGATTTCCACACCGTTACTGCGTAGTGATTACGGAGCAAGACCAATGTAGTTTGATTACAGAACGAATGACTGTTATGAGATTTTTTTGAGAATCAAAATTATACAGTGCAACTAAAGTAATCCGATTCCTGAATTCAGATCTTTTTACTGAATCAAAAATATATACCGCAACTAGTATATTGTGATTCCTTAATGAATCATTCTTAAGATTTGCATCTTTTTAGTGAATCAAAAGCATTCAGCTCATGAACAAATGACTCTTATGAGTCAGTTGTGTTTAGTAAATCAAAAATATATAGCACAATCAGCGTAGTTTGACTATTTAAACAAAGAATGGCTCTTATGAGTTGGTTCTTTTTATTGAACCAAAAAACATAGCACAACAAATTCAGTCCGATTCCTGAAGCAACGACTTTTATGAGCCAGTTCATTTTAGTGCATCAAATAAAAATATAGCACGATCAAGGAAGTCTGATTCCTGAACTAATGACTCTTGTAAGTCAGTTCGTTTAAGTGAATCAGAAACATACAGCACAATCAGGGAAGCCTGATTCCTGAACTAATGACTCTTAAGAGTAGGCTCTTTTTAGATAATCAAAAACATACAGCACAACAAGTGTAGTCTGATTCCTGAATAAATGACTTTTATGAGCCAGTTCATTTTAGTGCATTAAACAAAAATATAGCACGATCAGGGAAGTCTGATTCCTGAACTAATAACTCTCAGGAATAGGCTCTTTTTAGAGAATCAAAAACAAACAGCACAACTAGTGTAGTCTGATTCCGGAAGGAATGACTCTTATGAGTTGATTCTTTTTAGTGAATCAAATACATACAGCACAACCGGTATGGTCCAACTCATGAACAAATGACTCATGAGTCAGTACTTTTTAGTGAATCAAAAACATGCAGCACAAGTATGTTCCAATTCCTGAAAGAATGACTTTTATAAGTCGGTTCTTTTTAGTGATTAAAAAAAAATACAGCACAACTAGCGTAGTCTGACTCATGAATGAATGATTCCTATGAGTCAGGTTCTTTTAAGTGAATCAAAAAAGTATACAGCTCAACATAAAGCCTGTTCTTTTTAGAGAATCAATAGTTACGGACTAGTTGCGCATTACAATAGTATATTACAAATTTTGTGTAGACAAACAAAATATATTATAATATATATATATATATATATATATATAATTAAAATGATCATTAATGGTCAGTAGCTTGAATGATATACTGTGTGCAGATTCCTTTCTTTATCATTCACTCACTCTTAAGGTCAGTGACGGTCTCTCCCAGTCTCCTGAGCTCCAGACTCTTCTGTTCTATTTCCTGTTCTGTCACCAGGTGATGGTTAAGCCCCGCCCCCATCCTCATCTCCTCCACTGAGTGCTCGAGATCACTGGAAACACAAAGGAACACATCACATCCAACACAAATCATATGCGGCACTGTTTTTCAGCATGTGTTCTCATTTAGAGGTGTGCGTGCTGTAGCTCACTGCAGTTGTTGTATAATAAGTTCTTCTTCATTAAGGTAGCGTAGTCTCTCTTCCTCAACAAGAAGACGCTGACGCTGTAATGGATCTTCTTGTGTGCGAGACGCCTCGATCAGACACATCCCCAAATCAGACTCTGTCTGCCTCAGTAACGCCTGAACAGAGTCCTGATTCTGCAACTGTAAGATACACAGATATACAAACCTGTATATATGAATAAAATATTGTTAGATATGAATTGAAAAAACAGATACATTCAAATTTAACTACGCTTTTCATACACAGTACACATTTCCCATGCAATTGGGTGTCAAGCTCCAAAAAAACATAAAAATGTATTATTTGTATTATTTCCCTAGACTTCTGAAGCCATTTCATAACTTTGCGTGAATACGACTTATTTCTTTAAGGCGTTATTTATAATCATTTTACTCCACTGAATATGGCACAAGTTAGAAGTTTTGCTATTCATCAAGCAATATTTTTTTCGTTCCCACATGTGCACAAGATTAAATACGCAGCGTAAAACTAATATAATGTTTTCTAAACCTTCCAGCTGAAATATAAAATATTACCAGTTAACTGTTCCCAAAATAATACACACTACTGCACAATAAATTATAAATAAATAGAATATAATATATAAAATACATATTATAATAATATATGACTAATAATAAATAATCTCATATTTACTATTTATAAATTATATATTTAATATACTATATAACTTCTATATAATATATACATTTTATATATTTTATAAATTAATATACATATAAGTAATGTAACATTATAAATTATAATACATAAATATTTTAAATAAATATATATATAATATATTTTCATATATTAATTTATTATTAATTTCAAATAAATAATTATATACACTCACATCATTAAAATAAAATAAAAATACAATATATGTCAGAGTAAATACACTTAAATAGATATTTAAATTCAACATATTAATAATAATATTATTCTTATTATTATATAATATTATCTATCTATCTATAGTAGTCAACATTTGAAGTGGATCAAAAACTTTCATCAAAGTTGTCCTAAAACCCAAACAATACCTGTTCCTGTCTTAGGACAACTTCAATGAATTTTTTTTTGATCCACTTCAAATGTTGACTACTGTATATACACAACAGTTTTTAGAATGCACACGAGACTTAAAAAAAAACATACAAAACACACACACACACGCACACACACACCTGTAACTGGCGCAGTTGTGTCAGTTGTTTGCGCAGTTCAGCTGTGTGCTGCTGCAGGTCAGAAAGATGCAGCTGCATTTGTGAACGAGACATTGCTATTGGCTGAGAGACTGCAGCGGGTGGAGGCGGCATCAGGGCCAGAGGAGCAGACGGTGATGACACTAACAATCCACAGGAGCAAAAGTCATACATAAAACATTTAACTTACATAAAAACACATGCAATGTCATTTAAAATGCATAATAGTGAAATCTGATTATCCATAAGCCTGTTAGTCATTCTGCTAATCTATTTAAATCTTTCTGAAAATGTCTCATTTCCATATTAACCACAAAAGAACAACAAAAGGCTTCTGATTCTGTCTTGATTCGTACATTGTGAGTCACATCCAAAAACAAGCCCAACACAACTCAGTACATCTACAGTACGTTGTATATATTCATGCAACATACATTCAAATTCAGACCCTTACGTTTGCATATACATTCACACTGTTATATAATCTCAGAAACAGACTCTGATGTCCTTATTAGCTCCTTTTAAGAACTGGAAAAGGAAGACAAAACATTCTAGTACACTGACATTCAAGTGTTAGTGGGAATTTCCATACAACAGAAACATTCGGGGAGAATCCATAGGACAGACATATATATCCAGTGCCTAAAAAAGCGAACTCCTCATTGGACTTTTTGTGCTACATGAATCATTGTGTGTTTAACTCACAATTTTGGTATTTATTAACAAAGTGCTCTGCAATCTTAAATAATACATATTTAATTAAATGTAAAAGTCAAAGGAGGTGAATACTTTTTATAGACACTGTATATACATAAACAGACGGTTTCCAAACTCCAGGATCTGAGATCCCTCATTACAAACATTCTATACACACTCCTGACGCAAAATTGCAATGCACAAATCGCAATGCAACACAATCTGTAATGCAACACACGTAGGGGAAACCGAGAAAGTGACAGACAACCAGACATAGAGTAATATACCTTTTTGTTTTTTTCTAAACCTTCCAGCTGAAATATAAAATATCACCAGTTAACTGTCCCCAAAATAATACATACTAGTGCACAAGAAATTAAAATAAATGAATAAATAAATAAAATACATGATGAAATATCAATAATAATAATAATAATAATAATAATAATAATAATAAATGTCAAATGTATCACTATAAATTCTAATACATAAAATATCAAAGTGTATAAATAATGAAAATGCAGAAATAATGAAAATAGATAATAAAATAAATATAAATATTAAATCTTAAATATTATATAAATTTTTAAAAAATTAAATAGCCAAGTATTATACACACATATATATATATATATATATATATGTGTATGTGTGTGTATACACACAATTATATATAATTATAATGAGATTTATTAATTATAAATAATAATAAATAAAATTCATCTAAATAAATATACATTATTTAAAAATAACAATTTTTAAATTTTATTTAAAAATAACAATAATAAATATAAAAAAATTAAAAATAATAATAAAATAATAATAAATCAGATGTATCATAAATTATAATAAAATGTCTAAATATAAAAATTAAATATTAAAATAAATTAAATATCCAAAATATATATATTTAACATAAATAATATAATATAATATAATATAATATAATATAATATAATATAATATATGTCCCTACACAGTTTAGCTCCAACCCTAATCAAACACACCTGAAGCAGCTAATCAAGGTCTTTAAGGATTACAGTTCTGTTTTCCCAGGGTTTTTCAGGGTTGGAGCTAAACTCTGCAGGAGAGTGGCCCTCCAGGATCAACGTTCCCCGCCCCTGCCTTACATGAACTAGCGCATTGTGATGTGTCTGAGGCATTAGCAAGAATTCTGTTCATGTTAATTTACATTACTGACACTCAATCATGAACTCAGTCATGGACTACAGCCGTAAAACACAAACAAACATTAGCTAATGTAAACCAGTCCAAATGAGCTTCATTTTAAGATCATACTGCGGTCCTCGAGGACTTGGCCTGCCTGCTTCTAACATTTAGACAAACATCCTTCAGTGCGGCACACAGTCGTGTCTTATTACCACCATGCATGATTCACTCATTTAATGACCTGTTAATTGATACGCCTACTCTGCATCACTTAATTGTTCTTGTGAACATAATTAGTTTAGTAAAAGCTATTCTGCAGCACAAACAGTTCAGGCTTTGTTGGAATATCACTATCACCTCTTAGTGTTCACTTGATGTCAACAAGATTATTTTATTAACCTTATAAGCCGAACAATGCTCATGCATTAATATGTTCAAGCATTAATATAATGGGCCTATGTTTAATTGCATTCATTTTGATTGTGTTTGTTTGTGTGGTAGTTTCTAAATCACGCGGACAAAACTACAGACAACAAAACTCTAATTTGTCATTCATTTTTATTATGTATCTGTCAGAAAGGATGTATTTAGAGCTTTTTCCATCAACTAGGTTTTTAAATGTGTCGATTTGTAGTGCATGTAATAAAATGTCTTCATACTTTACATTTTTTTAACAATGTTTCCCATAAATGCTTAAGCTATATTCTCACACACACTCAAAGCGTATGGTACTCACTCTCCGGTGCAGAGCAGTCGCTCGCTGTTTCTGCTTTCTCACTGAAAGACAAACATGGGAAAGATGGAAGACAAACTCCATTTACTTGCTTACTGTATATAAGTTGCATGGATGTGCATTTTAAAAATAACATTAAAATGAATGTTGACAGATCCAAAACTCATTCAAAAGTTTCAGGTTTAATAGTGATATTCAGTAGTACTGGAGTGAAGCAGAGATTTCTTACGGGCTGTCTGGTCCTCGGGTCAAAACGCTCTGAACTAGTCCGGTTAAACTGGCTATCTGCTTCTCCATGGCCTCCATACGCTCTCTAAAAATATAAAATACCATTAAACACATACAAACACCATTCTCATTCATTAATTCAGTTCATTAAAAAAAATAATAAAACACAAAATACACACACATGCATGTATATATTTGAAAAATATTTCTGTGTGTGTATATATATATATATTGTGACGGTTCCAGTGAGTAACCGGTTATTTTTGAGTTGCAGGTGATTGGCTGAAGGGGTGGTTGCACACCTGAAAGTAATCATGACGCTCTATAAAAGACTGGGATAGAGATGGCAGCGTGGGTCTGAGCTTGTGCGGAGATTGGGTTTTCATTTGCTCTGTACCTTGGGTCTCATGTTAAGAGGCTATCGGAGAACTGATGAGATGTGAGGGATATTGGAGATCACCGCCGCCTTTTGATCCATCTCCTTTGGGGATGGTTGTTGTTTTTGGAGGTTTCGTGGACTGAGAATGGTTGGATTGTTGTCTTTCATAAACGCTACACATTTGCACATCTGCTGACACACTGATTACCATTTATACTGATCTTTAATGTTATTCTGTCTTATACCGGTAAATAAATTCACTTATTAATTGGCTGTGGTGTGTGTGGTGACTCCCTTATTTTGTTGCGTTTCAGAAGAGCGATCGTAACTATATATATATATATATATATATATATTTTTTTTTATATATATATACACATGCATGTGTGTGTATTTATATATACATAATAAATATACACAGTACACACACATATATTATGTAAACACAAACTTTTATTTTGGATGTGATTAATCACAATTAATCATTTGACAGCCCTTAAATACATATTATTATAAATAATAATAAATAAAATGTCAGATTTATTCATTATAAATTATTATAAAATATATTAAATAAATATGTGATTAAAATAATAATGTAATTTATTATAGTTAAAATAATATTTATAATATTAAATAAATATAAAAATAAAATATAAAAATTGCATATTTATAATAATATCTATAAATTACACTAAATTTTTAAAAATATATAAATAATAAATAATAAATATTAAAATAATATATTGAATATAATATATGTGAGATTTATTCATCTATACAAAAACTATATTTCAAAGATTTTGCATTAGAGTTTGGCTAAAAAAACTTGCTTTCATTCACAAAATGTTTAAGTTCTCTTGTAAAACGTTTGAGTTCCCCTGCAAAAACCTGCATTCTCTCACAAATCTTTTGTGACAGAAATTATACGAGGTGGGTGGAAAAACTATTTCAATGCTTGTGTGTTCGCTTGCAAAGCTTTTGTGTTCCCTCAAAATATTTGCATTTGCTCACAAATTTTTTGTGATGGAAATAATATGCTGTGAGAAGAAAACCTACATTTCAAAGCCTGCGCGTTCGCTCGCAAAACCTTTGCATTCCCCTGAGAAAGACAGTATTTGTTCGCAAAACTTTTGCGTTTTCTCGTAAAACTTTTGAAAAAATCCTGTCATCACTCACCCACAAGTTATTCCAACTTGTATAAAGTCTCAATCTTCTACACAAAAGAACATATTTTGAAGAATGTGAGTAACCAAACAGTTGACGGTAGCCACTGACTTCCACAGTCAAAAGTCAATGGCTACCGTCAACTGTTTGGTTACCAACATTCTTTAAAATATCTTCTTTTGTGCTCAACAGAAAAAAGAAACTCATACAGGTTTGGAACAACATGAGGGTGAGTAAATGATGACAGAATTTTCATTTTTGGGTGAACTGTCCCTTTAAGGAGAGAAAACCTGGTCTCACCTGGTCTCTTCGTTACCAGGTAATGTTGAGCCGTACACTGGCATCGGCCCTCCATCTCCGGGGCCCCCAAGCATGCATATCTGCTCCAGAGGTGGCCCTCCTGGACGATTCTTGGGACTCTCTATGTACACAGTGCCATCTTTACGAAACCCATGTCTCCCTGGGGACCCTCGTCCTGGGTGGCTCCCGTACGGATCCCTGCCATCAGACAGTTTTTGAGGCGAGGCTGGAGGTAAGGTGCGGAAACCCATCGTAGCATATGGATCTGCATATATAGGACCGCCAGGCCTGTAGAGGGCGCCCTCGAGCTCACATTGCAATGCTGCGGCGGGGTAGCCACCAATAGAGCGCACAGATCCGCGGCGGTACGCCAGAGCCTGCGGCGAAGCCACGCTGAGCCGAGGATCCTGGACTAGCGAATAAGGGTCTGCGTATACAGCTTCATTTTTTAGCAACACCACGCTTTTCGAGGACGATGTAATTTCCTCGTCCGGTTTCACATCACGCCGTTCTAGAATGGCACTTGGGGAGGGGCAAAATGCAGGGTGGGTGTGGCCAGACTGCTGGGGGGCGTGGTGTTGTTGATAGGGGTGGAGCTGAGGCGACGGATGGGGACCGGCGTAAGAAGACGGACGCCCACCTGTGTAAGAAAGACGCGATTGCGAGCGTGACGGAGATCCAGAGGGAGGAGAGGAAGACGGGAGTGTGTTTAAACGCCGCGTGGGAGACGATTCCCTCGAGGTGTACACCAGCTCTCTCTGGAGGAGTTAGAGAGAAAGAAAGAGGCAGAACGGGAGAGAGGAAGAAGTCAGGAGAAGTTAAATGCACATGACATATGACAAGAAAGATTCATAGTATAAGAACAGAACTGCGCAATTGCATGTTTGCTGTCATTTACACACAATATAGATTTGAGGAAGGAAGAGGATGTGTTCTGCGTTATCATCATCTAGTAGGTGAAACTATGCTGTAAAATGACAGAAAAATTATGTAAAAATACACAAAAATCCTGGAATTTAACTGTAACTGTACACAACAATTCAAAAGTTTGGGGTCGGTAAAATTTTTTGTTTTAGAAATACAGTAAATGCTGAAAAATTGTGAAATATTATTACAATTTAAAATAACTGTCTTCTATATGAATATATTTTTAAAAAGTAATTTATTCCTGTGATGCAAATCTGAATTTTCAGCATCATTACTGCAGTCTTCGGTGTCACATGATCCTTCAGAAATCATTCTAATATGCTGATTTGCTGCTCAAGAAACATTTCTGATTATTATCAATGTTGAAAACAGTTGTGCTGC
>JAFVLL020034582.1:0-10837 GCA_021397915.2 Tor tambroides
TTACTTGTTTTATGTAAAATGCACTTAAAAGGAAAATCCCCCAGGAAACAAGACTAAATATAGACCATTTTTCATATATAAAATGCATATTAAGAGTTTTAGATATTTGTATTTGAAATAAGACAAAAATACTCAGTAAGAATTTTGCAGCGTGAATGAATGAATAAGGTATTTAAATTTCGCTAACACTATAAAAAGGGGGAGGAGACCGAAATAAACTCCGGGTTTATCGAGGAAAACCTGCTCCCGACCAGGTTAGGTAAGTTACCATGGTAACTGACTCTGAGTATAACTCTCTTTCAGAAACGGGCTTGACTTACCCTGCTTTCTCGGTTTTGACAAACCTCCCATTTTGAAACGGAAAACCCAGAGTTTCCCTCATTTCAGGGTTATCACTTAACCTCCTTTCTGAAACGGGCCCCAGGACAATAACCAATAATAATGATTTGTTTATATACTACAAACACTTTTTTTTAACACATAGAACAGTTTATATACTGTAATAAATGCTATGTCAATTAGCACTGCATTGTTCAAATACTTTATTTATTACCTGGGGCCCGTTTCAAAAAGGAGGTTCAACCAAATCTGAGTTTAAACTTGAACTTAGAGTTGACTTACTCTTAGATGGGAAACTCTGAGTTTTCGGTTACAGAACAGCTGATCTGAGTTAGTTTACTCAACTCTAAGTAGGTTGACTCTGAGTTAAAGGCGTGCACCACGACTATGAAAAGTCATGATCAGTGGAATGCAGAAATTACGATTCACCATGGCAACAGCTCCCGCCAAAAAGACGTCAGCGTGCGTACTTCCGTCAATGCATAACTTTAATTCTTAATAACTGTCAATAACTTAATAACTGTTATAATATCAGAGGTGAAAACTGTAAATTATTGAATTAATATTCATTTTAATGGTATCCCATGGCCACAAAAAAAGGGAAAAAGACAGAAAAAAGAAACAAGAACGTGGCAGCAGCTAAAAATGAAGTATAAAAACACAATTCAATCAATGTAAAGCTTTAAACATGAAAGGTTCATGGGTGTGAGCTAAATGACTTTACAAACATTTTACATTAAATATCATTCAATGTCTATTTCAATGCGCTGCAGCTTTTTCCACATGGTCTAACACTCTTTTTACATAATTAAATATTCTGTAATCCAACCTGTTACATTTCTTAATTAGAGTAATAAAATTAACTACTGACTTGTTGACAGCAAGAAGGCAGAGGGAGAACCTTCACCAGCATCACTGACAGATGAAGAGGAGATGGTCAAAAAATAACTTTTGCTTTTGTATATGTAGGAAATAAAGATGACCATTTTTTTTTTGAATAATTTGTGTTGATTTAACAGCTGTGGTTATGGCATCTCGTAGCTCCTCCATCTGGCATCCTTCCATTCCATACAGTAATTAGTTTCATTTTCAGAATGATGGTGATATCATCAGTGTATCCAACCACACTGGAAATCCTGAAGGAAATTCTGATTATTGGGTTACTTCCAGAGGTCACAGAAAGATGTTATCAAGTGAACGTTATTTATCAGATTAACCTCATTTAAACCGATATTTACCGCACTGATTTACAGTCCTGTGATACTCCTCTTTGACGGATTTGTGCCCAGGAAAAAATTCTCAGAAAGAGCGTGAGAGCGATGCACACTTAAAATGTGGTCTGCAGCTCCGATGTTTTAAAGTGCATTTTTCTTATTTTGCAAATTATTTGTCAATGGGATAGGAAATTAAAAATATTCTAGTTTCAGTTTGCATTAAGATTATTTTTATTGGCGGACAATTTTACTTGTTTTACGTAAAATGCACTTAAAAGGAAAAGCCCTCAGGAAACAAGACTAAATATCTTAGACCATTTTTCATCTATAAAATGCATATTAAGAATTTTTAGATATTTGTACTTGAAATAAGACAAAAAATACTCAGTAAGAAAAGCATTTTTGCAGCTTGAATGAATGAATGAGGAATTAAAACATCGCTTACACTTTAAAAAGGGGGAGGAGACCGAAAGAAACTCTGGGTTTACTGAAGAAAACCTGCTCCCGACCAGGTTAGGTTCACAGAGTAAGTTACCACGGTAAATGACTCTGAGTATAAGTTACCTCTCTTTCAGAAACGGGCTTGACTTACCCTGCTTTCCCGGGTTTGACAAACCTTCCATTTTGAAACAGAAAACCCAGAGTTTCCCTCATTTCAGGGTTAACATACTCAGAGTTTTCACTTAACCTCCTTTCTGAAACGGGCCCCTGGAGATGACTTGAAAAACACAAATAATATTGTTGCAATCGTATGTTTATGTCTTCATGTTTCCAAACGTTTCTGCTTTTCTGTGAAAACAACTGTTTTCATACAGCTACGGTTGGACGCTTTTTTCCATATTAGGAATTTCCTGGTACAACTTTCTGCATGAGCGCGCCCTCATCCTTTTAATTTTTAGTTTTAACCAAAATAGCATTTGAAGATCCATAAAAACATTACAGATGTCTTACAGATTAGTAGGCTAATTTAGTAGGCTACAAAACAGCAGGTACATGTTTACAGTGTGTAGATACAGTAAGACATTATAAATAAACATTATACAGCATTTGCTACAGCTCTCAAAACAGTGTTACCATAGTTAGCTAACATTCAAATTAAAATATATTTATTTGCCTTTCATTTTTACATTCATTTTTTAGCTGTTTTGGTATACTCCATTTTGAGATCCTTCATTAAATGGAAGAACTGTCTTATTTATCCCTTTATTTCAAAGACTATAAAATACCCAGGTGTCACCCGTATAGGCCTATAGAATGGGGAAAAATGCAAAGCTCAATATGGCCGCTCAATCGCAGAAAGCCCCGCCTTCTGAAAGAAAGAGCCAATGGCTAATCTGTAAAGTCAGCACATCACTGCAACTGCCTTTAGAAGTCCCGGTTGCTATAGAAACAGTCAGCATTCTCAGACGTGCTGAGCATGCGCCACTGATCTATAATAGAGAATACAGGGCGAATTCCAAACGGAAATGAGCATCCCTATGCCCTACACCCTTTGAAGGGCAAAGCCCTTGAAGTGTGTTCTTTGAAGGGTGTAGGGCATTACTGTCTAGTATAAGTGTTTGGAACTCCCTTGGCGAAGGGAATGACGGACAAAATGTTACCTTGACAGCGCTGTGCGTGCGTGCAGCATTCAGCGCTCCAACAGTTGTTGCAAATAAATATTTCTTCTTATTGTTATTTTATTCAAATACTATTTAATTGTGTCTTATTTACTATTAAACTTTTTCAAATTAAACTTGCTTACAATACAGTCTTAAATCATATTTCTTTCACTTAAGAAATATTTTGTATTACATGAAAATAAAGACACATTTAATTAGCTTATTCTACTTACTTTTGTATGTAAAGTCGAAATAAACCCCAACTTTGCTTTAAAATGCATCGCAAGAGGTGTGTTCGACTTGAAGCGGCGCTGCGCAGAATGATTAGTGTATGACATCAAAGTACCGCGAGAGCGATAAGAGAGCAGATGAATCCTTATGCTTTCGAATCGCTCTCGCAGTACTTTTATGTCATACACTAATCATTCTGTGCAGCGCCGCTTCCAGTCGAACACACCTATAATCTCCTAACTGAAGATCACATGATCACAAACGGAAATCACTTCCGTGAAGTGACCATCGCATATGTTCCCTTCGCTAATGGACTTCTGGAAGGAAGTTGTTCACTTTCGTTTGGAACGTCCCTACAAATGGCGTCCCCTTCCCGAAGTGCCCTTCAAGGGCGCAAAAAAAGCCGTTTGGAATTCACCCCTAGGTGTGTTCGACTTGAAGCAGCGCTGCGCAGAATGATCACTGTATGACATCAAAGTACGCGCAAAGTACACTGTTGTACGCGCACCGTCCTCGCGGTCTCAAAAAAATGCCTGCACGCGGACGGGGTGCGTGGCTGTCCGCGAGCCCTCTTGATGACGAAAATGACGTAATGCGGACGCGGTACTTTGATGTCCTACAGTGTACATTCTCAAGTCGAACGCGCCTATTATCATTATATATAGATCAGTGGCATGCACTGGCAGATCTAGCCAATAAAATAGGCTTTTTATAACGTTATTTGAGCAAAAGAAACAACATTTATGACAGTTTTTGTCAGATTTCTTTGGTGATTTCAAATATGAAATTTAATCGTAAGCTTGTTTTGGAGAATTTGATGTTTCCTAATTCAAAGAGATAGGAGTTGCACTTGCATGTCCAAGAGGCGTTTCAAAGATGGCCGCAGAGTGACATGACTTGCCTTAAAGCAGGGGTGTCAAACTCAGTTCCTGGAGGGCCGCAGCCCTGCATAGTTTAGTTCCAACCCTGCTCCAACACGCATACCATGTAGTTTTCAAATAAGCCTTAATGACTTGATTAGCTGGATCAGGTGTGTTTAATTAGAGTTGCATCTAAACTGTGCAGGGCTGTGGCCCTCCAGGAACTGAGTTTGACACCCCTGCCTTAAAGGGACTTTGTTTATAAAATCTTGTTTCTCCTTTTAATGTGTAAACAAACCTGCATGACTGTAGGATAATCATAAGGTTTGTTAACACATTAAACTCTTTGCCACAAAAAAGTAATGTGGTTTTGTCAACATATGGTCATATGGCCACAGCAAACAAACAAAATGACTTCATTCCTGCCCAAAACATATAAGCTATTATCACTTTCCACAAGTTAATGGGTTGTGGCTACAAAACAACAACAACAACAACAACAAAAACACATTAAAAAGCGAACATGCCCGTTCCTGGTCTTTTTTTTTTTATCTATACCCTTTATATATTGAAATCTTGTTTCTCTGCTGAAGTTGATGCATTGTTTTGTTTTCAAAGTCTCCACCATGAGGACCGGCTTTAAAGTGAGTGCGAGTTCTGTCAAAGTAATGATGCCAGGTTCCAGTACTTGAAGCCCCAAACCCAAAGACATTCACCTGTGTAAGAGACAGAGCAGTTTTGTCATTTCATGGTATTCAAATCAAATCATACTTCTCCCAAAGGTGCATTCAGTAATTTTCCTTAATAAAAAGTTTTACCAAATGATACAGAACTTCATTTGTTGATCACTTCCTAAATGGTGCATGCATTTGTAATTTTGAAACATTTCTAGCATCAAGATGCACATAACAAAGTTTAACTCACTGTATTACTGCGACCACAAAGGTTCATTTAGATTTGTTGTGGCCACAAGATAAAAATTAACTCACAGAAACGTGATAAATTTGTTGTAAGTGGACCAAGATCATTTTGATGACATCCTTATATCATGGCCACAAGTTTAATGCATAACCATAGCAACCTGGGATAATCATAAAGTTTGTTTACGCATTAAACTCTTGGCCACGAGAAAATGTTGTTCAGTCAACATAGGGTCACATTGTCACGACATAAGGATGTTGTTACCTAAATGACAAAATGACCTTGTGGCAGTCCATGACATATTATAACATTTGTTGTTGCATTTGGCTGCATGCCACTCCACTTTTAGACATGCACTTGTTGCAAACTTTGCTAAGCACTTCCCCTTCAGGAAGTGCCACCTTCAGCGAGGCTAATAAGAGACACCCATTCAGCAACCCCCCCCCCCCCCCCCAAAAAAAACCCCAAAAAACCACCAAAGACACAAATAATCAGTGAGGAACTCGTAGCTCAACAATAAACCATGAGAAAACATGCTCAAGTATGTACACTTGGACCAGAACACATTAATATTGTTATTTTAAGTTTGATTATTTATAAGTATTAATTATTATTAGTTTTTTTTGACAGTTCTGCAGCTGTTACCTGGATGGGATGAATTCTTATTCTCTTTTTTATTATTTATTTGCATAAATTAGGACTACATTATTATGTAATTATTTGTCCCATTTCTTATCTAATTAATTTAGCATTTTTTAAAAACTTTAAAATATACAATACAAATTGTATATGACATATGATTATTTATTATGATTAATTTAAATGATAAATTAATAAATAGGGTCTAACATTAATTATAATCTATTAATTCATCTGTCTAATAATGTCTAAAATGTAATAATTATGTCTACCAAGCTCTGATAATGTATGGAATATTATATTAACAGACTATCCAAATTTTTATAAAACAATAGGCCTATACCTTTAGAAGCATAGATGAGTCTGTATGGTTCACCCAAAAATGAACATTCTGTCATAATTTACCCAGGTTGTTCTAAACCTTCATAAAGTTCTTTCATCTGTTGAACATAAAAGAAGATGCTTTGAAGAATGTGGGTAACTAGCTTCTGGACCTCAGTAACTTCCGTACAGAGAAAAAATACTATCAGAATCATAAATGAAGGAAAGGGAAAGGGAAGTAAAGGTGCAGTGCAAGAGAGAAACTTTAATTATTTTCCACAGCCCCAGACTAAGGATTTAGATCTTTTTATGTGATAGCCATACAAATAATAGGGTTGTCTGTGGTTTCAGAAATTGTTGTGGATGTATAGGGGCCAAAATTGCACCTTTTGGGGTACAACAGCTTGTCACTGGAACAGTACCCTTGAAAGGACATCTTTGTTCCTTTTTTACCCCTAATAGATAGGCCTACATATTAGAACCTTAAGGGTATGAATTACTACTCTAAGGTACTAATATGTACCTATTATGGGTAAAAAAAAGGTACAAAGATGTCCTTTTAAGAGTACAGCTCCAGTGACAAGTCGTTCCAAAAAGGTACAATTTTGATGCCTGTCGCACCAAGTCCGAGTCTGAGTCCACCTGAGACCACCTGAGTCCGTCCAAGTCCAAGTTAATTCACAGTTGTAGTCCAAGTCCGAGTCCGAGTCCAAGTCCCGAGTCCAAGTACTACAACTCTGCGGGACGCAGAGTTCAGTTCCAACCCTTATCAAACACACCTGTCTGTAATTATCAAGTGCTCTTTCAGATCTTAATTAGTTGGTTCAGGTATGTTTGATAAGGATTGGAGCTGAACTTTCCAGGAAGGTAGATTTCCAGGAACAGGACTGGGCACCTCTGGCTTAGGACATTCCAATTCAGCCCATTCCAAGGTTTCAACCAGTAGTGGGCACTCATGCAACGGAATCAATAACGTACATCCGAGTGAACAAGACGGAGGGAAGTTTGCGAGTGAAGGGCAATAGGGCATAAAAAATGAACTGGAACGCAGCCTTTGTTGGTTACTGACTCTGCTCTCACCCTGATTGTAATGCAAAACATGATTGGTTTGAGTGAGAGCGTGCTACAGTTGTGGCAGTTATCTGAGTCTACGTATTTGTGGAATAGTGTGCATCTTGATGGTAGAAATGCTTTAAAATCCACTAATGTGTGCAGCAGTGCACAGATGCAAATAAAACTATCTACAATGTACAGGAAACCCACAAATGAATGCCAGGAAAAGTTGTGTTTGTGACATAAAATATACTGTGGATACCTTGATGTTATTTAGAAAGAAGGTGATTGTTAAGGTCAAATTTTGTGTGCACATGCAAATTATTTTAGGGCCACTTTTAGGGAAATTAGTAGGCAAATATTCACATTTCTGCTTTATGTGTACCCTTTGCTTTGTTTTCTTATATATCCCGTGCCTTTCACAAACTTAACCTCTGTTTATATAATTGGAAGTCTAAACTGAAAATGTAAACAGTTTTACCTGATCACAGATATGCAAGGCAAATATTACTGTAATGAAGCCAGTAGATGGATATCTGCCATGTTTCAGAAGCCATTTCTCATAGACGTATTTTATGAAAGCAGGGTGGAGGACCATCACCTAAACAGAAACAAAAACATTTATGAAACATATACCACTGCTTATTTTAATAATCAGTCTCTTGAATTTCATTTACATTCATTTAATGACATGGATACTCACCTTATTCTCATCTGCACTGATTGAAGATTTGACTCGTGTGTAGGTGCTGAGGAACAAAAAGATGGCTTACTAATTATGCAGATATATATAATTATTTCATATTTATTTCATTGTTTTTTTAAAACCGTGCTCACCGTGCAATGTGTCTAGTGGTGTAGGTACTTATGAGCCACTGCATGTCACGAATCTTAAAGGGAAAGAGCACCAGATGGGTGGAGTTGTCCAAGTCCATGGCGCTTTCGGGATACAGAATCCGGTGAGTCGTCTTAGACCCCACATCTTTCTCATAACCTTTTGTCGGGCCTTTATTTATCCTGAGAGAACAACAGTAAAAGGTGTTGATAGGCTATCTAAAGAACTACTGTTGTAGAGAACATTTATCAGATTATTCTGTGTATTATTCTGTTCTTCTAGT
Organism: Tor tambroides; assembly: GCA_021397915.2. Lineage (NCBI taxonomy): Eukaryota > Metazoa > Chordata > Actinopteri > Cypriniformes > Cyprinidae > Tor > Tor tambroides. Next base: position 8,298 of record JAFVLL020034582.1, read on the forward strand.
ACCTAATCACAACATCATGGAAATCTATGAGAGGCCCATAATGGGATCCCAGAAGGTTTGCAGAGTTTCCCACCACAGCACAGGTTCTGCAGCGATCTGGACCGGCGTCTGAGTAGTGATCTTTATCAGGGAAGAGAGAAAACATCTGATCCACCACCTCCGTGTAGTTGACTCTGAACATTGATGGTTGTAGACCCTGTACAAATATTTGAAAGCTCTAAGCATCAATGAAAATGGTCTTGTTAAAACTGGTTTACATAATAGTGACATTGTACGAAGACCATCAAGATAAGACAGTTAATTTGTATCTTCATTTTCACATTGAGAATTTCAACATGACTCACCTGAATGCATGACTAGTTTTCAGGATGTCATGTGCTGTTATTAAGATGTATTTGTGTAAATGCAGAATGCAAGTCATTATTTTGGCACAGAACATGTAAAATAAAAAAATTTTGGCCTATAAAAACTTTTAGGTACTTTTAACGTATGATTTTGTTGTAGAATAAAATGTCTCTTTAAGTAATGTTAAAATGTTACTCATAAATTGCAAACTGTCATTGTAAAATACCCATTTGAAATTCACAGGGGGCATTCTGTGTCACAAAAATGATAATGATAGACACTTTTTTCTTTTGTTTTACTTGAAAACTTATAGATGCATGTATACCCCAATATAAACATTTGACCGTCACCGTTTGTGGGCGGGGTCCCATGATCTACGGCGCTGGAAGCCTATATATGCTGCATATGCTGTAAATATATGCTATATATATATAAACAGACATAAACTACTAGTTCTATTCTATTCTATTCAGAATATTTAGCATTTAAAGACTTACCCTCCACCATCTGTAGGTGTCTCGACGTAGCACACTGTTTTTTCTGTTCAGCAGAGGAGGAATGCTGGGATCGTATCGATAAATGAACCAGTCATCGTCCATAAAGCCCATGACGCAAGATTTACAGGAACATGAAGCTTCAAAGATCGAGTCATCAAAGGAGTCTACAGTATTGTCGATCGGGTTTTGGGTGAACAAAAGAAAGATAATCATGAAGCTCAAAAGCAGGGTGATGTAGCGAGGTATCAGTCTATTGAAGATGTTCATCTTTTGCGTCTGTCGTGTTCCTGGTGGACAAATACAATTTTATTAGAAAGACAGAAAAACGCGCCAGTTTTATGGTTATACTTTATAGTTTCTTATCTTCAAAAGACAGTTCTGTGTTCTGAAGCCACCACCCCGCAAGAATGTCGAAATCATGTAGTAGGTTATAACTTGCCACAATTTCTGTCATTTTTGCTTGATTGTGTGAGTTCTCAGATTTTAAACTCGATTTTCGATCCATAATTCAAAGCAATAGAAAAAAATATAATGTAACTTCGACTCCGCTTTAGTTGTACTTAAATGTAAAAATGATGTGTCACTGTAATCGAACAAAGTAAATTATTGTTTTGGTGTGAAAAAGAAATATTTGATCAATTTTACGACAATAATTAATGCGTCAGAGGGTTCCTTTATCACTTGTTTCAATTCGATTAAACATTGAACATATAAAATAATGTTGAAATAAAAAGAAAGAGATTTAAAACAGTGTTTTACCAAAAGAAGAGTTAATTTCAGTAAGGTTTAACACCTACTCCCTAAAAACTTGCTCAGTTTGTCAGAACTGTTGTTACATTCGGTCTATTAGTAGCCCATATTACAAATGTTTCAGAGGCCAGACATTTCAGAGGCAAAAACATTAAGTTGATTTCACTGATCGAATTTAATTACAAATTAACTACTAATAATCAATTTAATAATTACTCCAGAGTATCAAACTTACCCAAATGATAAGAATGTCAGGATACGTTCCTCATATAGTATTTATTGAGGTCTATAAATAATCACAAGCAAGTAATTACTTTTACTAGACTTTATTACTTGACATCTGAATGATCAAAGTATCTGAGTGCCGAAAGCTTCTGCATCCTCAATGAAAAACGATTTCATGTTTGTCTCTCAACTAGTGGTACCGGTTTTACCTGTTATACCTTCGCGGATGATGCCAAAATGCAGTTACCAATATAGGAAAGAAAAAAATAAAAATAAAAATAAATAACATCTCCTACATAAATCAAACCACTGCTGCTGTTTCTTGGTATAAAGCATTTTAAAAATATAACACAAAGAGATATTAGAGAAACAGTGCTGACAAGAATTGTTCAGGTCTTTGAATCTGCTTTTATAGACGTCTGCATAGTGAGTTCTGTAATAGCGTCACACAGTACGGTGAGTGGGGGTTATGTAGTTAGATAACATCAACCTTTACAGGTAAGAACAAGGATGGGCATTTAGAAGAATGTATATAGACATTAAGCACGCATGCACATTGACTCGTTTCTCAAAGATTTCTTTGGTTCAGAGTTTCAGCAGTTAGGCTAATATTTTTTTTTTTTAAATCATGAAACTATTATTCTTCTTATTTTTTTTTCAGTTACTGTATTATTCTTTTGAGATGAAAAAAAAAAAGTTACATTAGGTTCTTCATATCAGTAT
>JAFVLL020034584.1:0-34761 GCA_021397915.2 Tor tambroides
ACTTGCGATGCTGGATTCACAGGTGTAGCCTGTGAGCTGTGTGAGGATGGCCATTTTGGACCAGATTGCAAAGGTGAGCCTTTTCAGAATAAATTTCATTTAACTATATATAATAAATTAGATAATATATAATTATAAACTTGGTTTGTTTCCTCTTCCCAAGCCTGCAACTGTACAGAGCACGGGTCATGTGATGAGGGTCCTAAAGGTACCGGTTCTTGTTTTTGTGAACAGGACTGGACTGGTCTGCGATGTGAGAACAAACTAGGTACAGACCTTCTGGTTATTCTTTTGATTTTGGGTTATATACCATACTAGAAAAAGACAAGCATTGCTTTATACCTCTAAGTCCATTTCATGTGTTTCTGATGTCTCAGTCGATGGTCCTGTTTGCAATCCGGCTTGCCATGAGAAGGGTGTCTGCATGGAGAATAACACTTGTGTCTGTAAACCCTTCTATGAAGGAGACGGTATCACCTGCACAGGTATATACATGAAGATCTCAATAGCAAAAATGATGATAAAACGAAAGTAAACCATCTACTAACTCTTACCTCTTATGTAGCGGCCAATTTGTGCAAGTACTGGAACGGAGGCTGTTCTAAGGATGCTAAATGCAGTCAGAAGGGGGAGAAAGTGAGCTGCACGTGTTTCAAAGGTTTCTCTGGCGATGGCTTTGAATGTGCACCGGTCGACCCATGTGCTGATGGTGAAAACGGCGGGTGTCATGAACACGCTATCTGCACTATGACTGGAGCAGTAAGCAGAACTTTATATTTTATTATAGTTCTTTAAACTGAATGTGATCTATACACATCCATAAACATATGTAATGTGTGTTGGTCACCAGGGTAAGAGGAAGTGTGATTGTAAAGACAACTATATTGGCGATGGAATTGATTGTGAAGTGAAGCAGTTGCCAGTCAATCGCTGTCTACAAGATAATGGACAGTGCCATTCAGATGCTCAGTGCACAGACCTGCACTACGAGGGTATGTTTTTGTATGCACTATTGCCATGGCCCAGAATCTCAAAAAATTTGGTGTATTATAAAATGTGATGTTTATATCATGGCTTAAATAAATGACGTTACACAGAGACTGATGTTAAAAATACAATTAATTTATTTAAGAATTGTTAAAAAAAATTTAAATGCTTTTTCATTTTTTGCTAAACATATTTTAAGTTAAATTTTACATTTTAAATGAATTTAAATTTCATTTTATTAAATTAGAATAAATAAAATAATAATAATAATAATAAAACCTCTTGAGTACTGAATTGAATGAAATGTCTTTATTGTCATTGTACTAGTACAACGAAATTTAAGTGAAACCCTTTGGGTGTATAATATAACAAAATAAATAAATCAGTAAATCTAATAAATAGTAAACAGATAACATGCATGAATCAATCTGATTCAAAATGGATTTAAAATCAACATTTCTTGAATGCCAGTCCCATTCTGGGATTGTTTTCTTGAGAATGTTGCTTTAGAGATCAGCCAAAACAAAGTGTCTCAAGCTTTGTAATAGCTTTAACCTATGATGCCTTAAAAGACTAGTGATTTTTTTCTTCTTTTAGATAAAACACTGGGGGTTTTCCATTATCGCTCCTCAAAGGGAACATACAAACTCAACTACACAATGGCGCAGGAGGCGTGCAAAGAAGCAGCAGGCACTATCGCCACATACACACAGCTGTCCTATGCCCAGCAGGTGGCGCTCTTACAGTAACACCGTAATATTAGGCTGCCATACCATTAGCTCTCATTGTCTGAATGTTATCGTGTGTCTTTTCTCTTACGTTTGTGTCCTGCAGGCTGGTTATAACTTGTGCGCAGCAGGCTGGCTTGACAATGCGAGGGTGGCGTATCCTATGAGCTTCTCTAACCCTAAATGTGGCTTTGGACATGTGGGGATTGTGGACTATGGTGTCCGCAATAACCTGAGTGAGATGTGGGACACGTTTTGCTATAGAGTGCAAGGTAAAAGTCATCATGGGGTATATGTGAAGCTGTGTATACAAGCAGGGGCAAGTTTGGTTTTAGACGGTTTGTGTGTGTTTCAGATGTGAAGTGTGAGTGTAAAACTGGCTACATTGGTGATGGATACTCCTGTACAGGAAACTTGCTGCAGGTTCTCTCAGCCAGACCAACCCTGTCTAACTTCATGTCTGTGAGTAGAGCTTGTTTGTTTGTTTTTTTGTTAAAGTATTGAAATGATTTTATGGACATGGTGAACCTTTTATAATGTACATATGTTACTGCTCTTTGTCTTTTTTTTTTTTTTAGCAAATCCTGAATTACTCAACTTCGGCAGCAGGAAAGGAGTTTGTGAATCGCCTAAGTAACATTACTATCCAGTCCACTCTCTTTGTACCTGATAATGACGGTCTCTTTAGCAATCAGGTGACTCCCACATCCACCTTTTATACTTTTAATTTCTGTTGCCATTTTGTTTAAATTCAAAGTAAAATGTTAATGCATGATTTGTACAACAGTGAATAGATTTTAAAAGTCATTCAGCTCATAATTATATTTTATAGAGAAACTATTTGGTGTAATATAATAAAGACAACTTGTTATTGTCTTTGAATTAAATAATTGGCTTTTATACTGTCACTATGCTAAAGCCAAAGCAAGTTATTCAAATACTATCTTTAAAACATTTACTTTGTATTAAGTTGACAGCATTTAGCAATATTAGATACACTACCATTCAAAAGCTTTGGTCTGTAATAATTTGAATGTGTTTGGAAGACGTCTCCTATGCTCACCAAGGCTGCGTTTACTTGACAAAAAATACAGTAAAAACAGTAATATTGTGAAATATTATTACAGTTTAAAATAATTTTCAATATGATGATTTTACACCCATTAAACTTTATTATTATCAATGTTATTAAAACAGTTTTGCTGCCTGATATTTTTGTGGAAGCTGTTTTTCGTCAGGACAATATTCAAAAGAACAGCATTTATCTGAAATAGATTTTTTTTGTCTTTACTGCCACTTTTTGTCTATTTTATTTGTCCTTGCTAAATAAAAGTATTAATTTAAAAAAAAAAGTACTGATCCCAAACTTTTGAACGGTAGTGTACGTATAAAAAGAAATGTTTTCAAATTCAGATTTATTTGTAAAGCACTTTTCACAATGAATACTGAATCATCTCAAAGCAGTATATTAAAAAAATATTGTATTAGACACTTCATAAATACTGTAAGTAAACCCATTAACATTAACAGTGCTAAAAAATAAACTAGGACCCCTGACCCTAGTTTGAAAACCCCTGTGTTCAACAGACTTTGAGCGGCAGAGACATAGAGCACCATCTACTGGATGGCAGGGCTTTAGTACTGCAGGCATTAATTAACATCACTCATGTCCGAACACGGGTGGGACACAGCCTGACCATCACGGGCGTGCCTGATCTCCAAAACCCTCAAATAATGGTGAGGATGCAAACTTACTTCCATTTATGTCAAATTATTTGAGTCACATGGATAAAGTCTGTTTAATCTGCTTGTCGTAACTCTCATCTTCATAGACCTCCTCGGGATACATCAACGACCGTTATGTCATAGACTCAGACATTTTGGCATCCAATGGGGTCATCCATGTTCTGCAGGGCCCATTGAAAGCACCTCCCCCTCCACCTCCATCCATCCACCCGGCTCATAAGGCTGGGATGGGCATCGGCATCCTGGGGCTCATCATCCTCATCGTAGCAGCTGGATTTGTGGGATACAATTTCTACACACATAAAACAAAACCATTCCAGTTCCATTATTTCAAGGTAATCCTTGTTTACATTTCTATGTTAGGGCTGTCAAAGTTCACTATGAGTTAATTATTTATCAGTCATTTATTTAGAAGTAAAACCTAGGCAGAACTTTTAACAAAATTATTCTACTGAATGTCATGCACACAAATTGCCAAATTATTTTGTGTATTAGATCTATTGTGATTAAATATTTTAAGCGATTGACAGCTCTATTACATACACATTCTTTTTGCCTACATGTGGTGTGTTTATACATAATCACTTTATTCTATTTTTAGGAGGATGAAGATGTGAACCCATCAGAATCCAGTCCAAACATCAGTAATCCTTTATATGACTCTTTACCTGCCACAAAAGAACAAACTCCAGCGGTCAGCGAGTCAAACGTAAGAGAAGCAGCTTTTTTACCCAGCAAACACCCAATGTTCCCCTAATGTTCCCATATGGTTCCCGTTTGGTTATTTTTTGGGAACCAAAAAAGTTCTCTGTAAGTTCTTTTTTTTTTTAACCAAAAACTAACCTTCCCAGAATGTTGCAAGGAGGTTTTTTGTAATAACCTAAAGAAAACCTATACAGAATGCTCTCTAATGGTTATTTTTAGGTTTCATTTTTATAACCGTAAACTAAATCTCCTAAAACATTGCACGTATGTTTTTGAAATAACCTTACATTTTATTTTTATAACAATATGATAACCTTCCCAGAACATTGCAGGGATGATTTTTATAATAATAAAAAAACTAAATAAACCTAATAACCTATACAGAATATTCTCTAATAGTTTTTTTTTTAATAACCTGAAACTAACCTTTCCAGAATATTGCAGGGAAGATTTTATTTTTATTGAAACATTTTGCGGAACCAAAAATTGCTAGCTGGTTATAAGCTTGTCATGGTTGAATAAATGCTAAGAATTTTTATAATGTCTTACAAGACATTTACATTATACCAACCTTCCCTATAATATTTCCTCGAATGAATGTGCTCAAATTGAAGTATAATTAAAGTGGATCTGTTTTGTCTTTTGTAAAAGGAAGAAGACAAGCATCAAGTAATTTCCAGTGGATCCTATGACCTCCTCCAGGACAGCTGAAACCAGCACATCAAGCAAAAGCTACAGAATGATTTGAATCCTCTCTGTAGCAGAGCAATGGGACATTCTGCTGCAGTTCTCTTCGGGAACACAAGAGGACGCTGTGAACTCCATGTCACAGTGATGGGACAGTGGAACACTAACGCTAGACTGAGAAATCAATCTGAATCTACTGAGGTTGTGTATGCATGTCTTTTTTTTTTGGATGAGAAATTATTTGGATGTGTAAAGGTTTTGAACTTGGTTACCAGCAGTCTCTAAATTCTGTTGTACTATAGGCATTAATAAATGTCCAACATACAGTGTTTTAAATAACTGCCCTGCTCAAAGCACAAATTAAATGAACAAGAGATTATAAAAATTGTGAGCTCTATATATCTTTTATATGCATAATAAATCTTTTGGGTTGCAATCTTTGACACATGCTTAATTATCCAAAGCACCTTAAAGTACATGCACCTGAAAATCATTTTGTTAAACAAAATGGTAAAAAGAGATGGTCTACGTGTCAATTTTGTGTTCAATTTTCACTCTCGAGAAAAGTTGTGCACTCTGAATTGTATAAACTACAAAAATCATGAATTAAAACCAGAAATTTGAACCAGAAGAGGGTTCAAAGGTAAGAGTACATGATTTAAGAATTGTGTAAAGGTTGTCTTTCGAAACCCTGCTCTTGTCAAACTGCACGTATCAGGAGGCAAATAGTTTGTTTTGACCTTTCATTTTATGACAGTGCTCCTCATACTTTGATTTCTTTCTCAAAATTCTTAGTGGGAACAAAAAAATTAAAGTTTACACCATGGCCATTTGCCTTGAGAACATCAGACATTTTATCTTTCTTACCCCATTGGCTGCAAGCAGATCTGGATCATTCACTGAAACTACTAAATGTATGTTGTTACAAAGGTCGAGTCTTTGAAAAATTATATTTTTGTTATTACATTTATGAAATATAAACTTAAGTCCTCTCACCTATGACCGACCACCTCGGGTTTGTAGTTTCACGTAATTGGCCACAAGAGGGAGCTGAAGATCAAAATGCCTTTATTCACATTTAACACAACAAACAGGGACTTTGTTTGAGTATGAATATACGTATGTGTCACTTGGGCATATAGTAAATGGGCCAATCTGAAGCAACTTTGAGTGTGTTGACGCTGTAATACGACAGGTAATAGTATGGGAGAAAGTGAAGTCCAGTTTTCCATTGATCCACTAGGCGGCAGAAGCACTTTCAGAGACGTTGGATCCTTGACAACATGAAACTTGATCAGAAGATGTAGAACCTTCGGAAGACACACAACCACACACAACCCTCTAGAAAGCAAACGATGGTAACCTAAATAGGTGGGGAAGGGATGGCGGATGTGAAAATTTATACAGCTATTTTTTTTTTCTGTCAAGAAGCATAATCATTGTTGGACATGGTGGCGAGACCTGAATCATCCCCGCCCCTTCATTCATATTGTAGGGATACAGCTGGGATCAAACCAGCAACCTCTGAACTGTGCGGCAATGCTTTTACCTGTGAGCCACAGACCTCTTGTTTCAACATGTGAAGGAACTTATATTTCACCTGCATGTGACCTGTGATTTTACAATAAACCAGTTAAAGACTTTGATCAAAAAGCTGAAGTGAGGTCTGAACCCACGCCATGATCACAACTTTATCAGCAGAGGACGTGTGTTTATCCACTGGCCCAACATGGCTTTTACACTAGGTATTGGTGTTTTTTTGGCCACTTTTTTGGTTATATAACACCAAAACATTGTAAGCAATAGTGGAATTTAAACTCAGGACTCAGTGTGCCACTGTTTTATTGAGAGTTTTGATGTATGTGATGACAAACTTAAGCAGTTGTGGGATTTGAACCAAAGTTTCTTTTATAAATGGATCGCTTCAATTTTTCAGTGTAACTAGCAGCTTGAGCTGAGATAGCAATGCCATTTTAAACGTGACCATTTCCTGAACTTAAAGGTCCCTATTTTTTCTGTGCAACCATTTTTTTCTCTACACAGGACAAGTGGTTTGAAGAATGGATGGAAGTCTTAAACAGGTTTGACAGTTTCACATATTTTTCTGTACTACCCCAGATATGGCAGATTGTTACAACTCTGCATGTTAACCTAAAGCTGCATATGTAAAACATTTTACCACTAAGCCAAAAACTTTTTTTTTTTGAAAGCCTTTCACATGGAAACTTTAAAGACTATGGGATTTTGTTGTTGTTGCATCATTATTTCTTCTGATATGTTGTGAAACTGGATAGTTTCACCAGTTTTTTGTAATGAAGTTTAAGCTTTGTCAGTTTCATGAACATGAATCAATTAGCAGGATGTGAGCAGCTGCATTAGCCATTTTTATAGATTCACAGATGATAATAATCTTCCATTTGAATGAACCTTGGACAAACTACTATACATTGTCTAAAAACAGATTGGATTTGGGGAAAAAATAGTTTTAATTGAATTTCTTTGACTTACACATGCATAAAACAGTACATAGTACATGGTATTCACTGATATGGTTATATCATAACAATATCAAGAGTTTGCAGGCAAAATGAACAATTTTCCCTCCCAATAAAATTCCGTAAACATCCAACTAGAAAATGATGAAAACATGCAGCAAATGGTCACATAAAAACAGCCAAGAGTATAAAAGAAAGAAAATAAAAATCATTAAGAATTGCTGTTGTCTTTGGTTTTAGCTCGGTGCAAACATTTATAAATACCGTTTCGGTTACTCTATATACTGCAGATCCTAAATGAATAAATTACATTTCATTGACTTGATATACTATTGCATTTGCGGTGTTAGTTTTTGAGTGGAGCTTATTGCTTTCATTGTAAAATCGCATTGACTTTCAACTTTTCAAATTTCACAGCTTCAGACTCGATTGACAAGTGAGGACTGTCATGTTTAAACAGTCTTAGTCGTCATCTGTGGCGCTGGTTTCAGGTGAACGTGCAGACGCTTCCCTGAAGAACTCATCCTCTTTTAGCATGCTCTAGAAAACACAGGAGGAACTGAGGTAAGGACAAGAGAGACCAGAGCAGATACAGTATAGCTGGAATATTATGTGGTTGTCTTACAGTCAGGTTGTTGATACCCTCTGAGAGCGCACCGATCTGTCGCACTGTGCCTTCAGAGTCCATCTGCACAGAGATATGCACAACATCATTTAAACCATCCAATAATAATATCCAACTATGACAAGGAAACTTATTAAAGACTAAAGAATTTTAGATGCATTGCATCCTAGTCAGTGGAATTGTTTATACCTGCTCCAGCTGATCAAAGCTGTCCTCATATATGCCAAAGCTTTTTTGGAAACTGCTGCTCTGAGGCATCTGCACATCCATGGGGCAAACATACTCTTCTATCTCCTCCTGTCGCTTCCGTCTCAATGTCCCGAAACTTCCAAACGACAGACGTCTTGGCTAAAAGGAGGAGAGGATGACAAACGACAGGTAAAACTTTTATCAGCATGCTGTTTACAAACTATGGGAGCCCGTTTCTGCCACTGAATAAAAAAATAAATAAATCGTAACTTTTTCATCTCACAATTCTGACTTTTGTTCTCGCAATTGCAAATTTACATCTTGCAATTCTGACTTGTTTTCTCAAAGTTGCATGATATAAACTCACAATTGCAAGTTACGAAATTCAGAATAGTTGGATATAAACTTGCACTTGCGAGAAAAAAAAAATCATAATTGCGAGATAAAAACGTGAAATTCTGACTTTTTTTTTTTCGCAAAAGCGAGTTTGTATTCTGACTTTTGTTCTTACAATTACAACTTTTTTTCTCAGAATTTTTAGTTATACACTTGCGATTCTGAGAAATGAAGTCAGAACTTTAAGATATAAACAATTGTGAGTTGTAAAGTCAGAATAGTGGGATATAAACTCAAAATGGACTTTCTCACAAATGCGAGTTTGTATCTCGCAATTCTGACTTTTTTCCTGCACTTCTGACTTTTTCTCAGAATTGTGAGATGAACTTGCAAGTTATAAAGTCCAATTCTGAGGGGAAAAAAGACTGATATGTTCTAAGAATTGCAAGTTTATATCAAGCAATAATGACTATAACTCGCAACTGCGAGTTTATATGATGCAATTGTGAGGAAAAAAGTCAGAATTGTGAGATAAAGTGTCTCAATTACCTTTATTTAGTCGTGGAAACAGGCTTCCATATCAAACAACTGTTTACTGTTATGTTCCACATATAAATGATGTTCAAGGACTCACAGGCAAACTGGCATACAGTTACTTGCCTTAACTTTGGCTGTGGCCGTGAGGACGTTGTAATCTGGGTTTTCAACATACTCCTGCTTCAGCTTTTGTGCCTCTGATCCAATCAGGAGGTGGAAGTATGTCGCAAGGTGACGTCTCAACAGCGTCTTATTTGGTGGGATGTTAAGAAGCAGAGCCATCGTCTCCACATTGAAGCGAGGCTCTAAAATCTGAGAAACAGGTTAAGAAATAAGTAAAAATTACTTAAATAGGAACTTTGATGTCTTCTGCCCTACTGCACGTACCATTAGGCCTCCATGGACTCCACTTCCTCTCAGGTTGGGCGCGTACTCTGCTAGATCAACTGAACGAAGCCACTCCATCACTCTGTGATTGGTCCATTGGCAGATTTCTGCTGGTGTGGGATTATTCTTAACAAAGGGGAAAAAATACAGCAAAAATCAAAGCTGTATTCAAAGTGAATGGAGCTAAGTGTGGTAGCATGATTTCAGGGTGTGCTACCTCTGTTGGTCGGCGGCGGAGGCAGTTGGGGTCATAGCGGTTGATACGTAGCACCTGAATGGCCCTCTTAATACTGAGATGGTGAAGCACACTGCCCACTTTGAGTCCCAACAGGTCATCCTAACCAATGACACGCAGAAAAAGTCAAGCTTAGAATTGCGCTTTCCGCAAAAATATTAAGATGCAAAAACTGCTACCAATGTTAATAATTGAATAGTTTCTTGAACACCAAATCAGCATATTAGAATGATTTCTAAAGGATCATGTAACACTGAAGACTAGAATGGCGGCGGCTGCTGAAAATTCAGCTTTGCATCACAGGAATAAATCACATTTTAAAATATATTAAAATAAAAGGTTTTGTAATAATATTATTAAAATTTGACACCTACCACAGTCATATAGTGAAGCATGCGCCCATCCACTCTGCCCTCGTCAAACTGAGATTTATACTGAGGTAGGCCGATGTCATCCAGCCATCCTTTGAGATAATTAAAATAATTATATTGGTACTTGTTCTTTGTAATTGTTAATGGTGCAGTCCTTACTAATAGGTCTATCAGTCCTAAATAACATTTGTAATCAACTGTATTCAGACATATGGCTTCATCTTTTTAGTTAAAAAAAAAACAAAAACAAAAAAACCTGATTGTTACTTACGAGTAACCCAGTTGTAGTCCAGTTTACCCATGGCATCTTCCTCTGAGCCCAGCGACTGAAGAGCCAGCTGCAGTTTCTTTCTGTGTAGAAGATGCCTGATGCCCAGTTCCTGAAGCACAGACAGAAATATCATACATCACAATTTAAGAAATAATAAAAGTATGTGCATATTTGAAAATGGGGGTCTTTTCAGAAGACCTTTTCCAATTCATGCTGAGACGCCTTCAATAATGTCTGCCCAGAGCTGATCCACTGATGAGCCTGATTTACATACAAGTCCAGTCCCTGGCTCTGCAGCCACTCGCACACCTGCTCTTTACTCCAGCGTGAAAATGGGCTGTCCAGCTCACTGACAGAGACATTTGTAATATTACGTGTCGCAGTGCTTGGAAAAAAAGAAATGAAAGAACTCTTAACAAACAAACTGTATGTACTTGTTATTGCTTCGCTGCAGATCACGTGACCAGCCCAGTCTGGGTCCTGCTGTGGCTCGGACTCCCCCTCTCCTAAACCCTGACTCTGGAGAATCGTCCAGGTCAGAGGAGGTGGACTGACTTCTCTTCATTCTGATGCAGAGATTATAAAAGTTAATATCTTCATCTTAATAGACAGTGGAGTTTATTGTTAGTATATTAAACACATTTAAAAGACCTTCCAAATAACTTCATGATCCCCTTTGATTTCTTCTTCCCTTCAGGTGAGTGTCTCTCTAATGCTTTCGGCTTCTGAGTTTGCACACTGGCCAAATCCAAGTGCTCAGTCCTCTTACGCTCTCCTTCGACTGCCAATATATAATCAATAATTCATTAATAGGGTAAATCCCCCCCCCCCCCCCGTTTTTAAATAGAATAGATTACAGAAAGTGTTTGGCCTCACTCAGATTGGGAGCGCTGCTTGTCATCTTGTTGCCTCTGATCTTGAAAAAGCCACGTCCAAAAGAGGAACGTGTTTTTTTAGAGCCAAAACTCTCATTCCCCCCTGAGCTGGGCTGAGTCGGGGAGACGGATGGAGAACCTCCATTTTTACTGGCTTCATCCTAAAATATTACAAGCAAGTTGCAGTTCTTGTTTAAGATATTGCACTTTTTGTTTTGCCAAATGATCGACTCTAAACAGTTCTAATTAAAAACAAATTAGATGCTTAGTTATCAGCATAATTTATAAAAAAGTGTCCAGTGCAGCTATGAAGCCATTTTATTGTAATAGCTTTCTGTCAGGTTCATGGTGATCTAATTTTACAATGAACTAGTAAAGTGTGCTTGCTTGGATGATGTGAGAATGTAGGGGGAGCCACTGTGCTTACATGAGAACAATGACTTTGTGTGAAAGTGGAGCTTTTAACCAACAGGGGGTGACAGAAAGCTAAATATGCAAATCTCCAACCTTTTTACAGGATCTTTATATCTATTTCATAATTTCCCATAGAGATTAAGTTGGTACCTCATTATTGCTTGTCAAAGGAGACCTTGCAGGCTGCTGTACTTCAGAGACACTGAAAAAGCAAAATGGAAGAAACCAAAACGGTCACAAATTTAATAATAAATTGTAATAAAATGTGCAATAAAAAGCACAAATCCCTGATATGGAAAATCTGAATTTCTTCAGTTGTTTTTTTTTTTTAATTCTTAAGTTTACCTTAATTTTCTTAAATATATATATATATATATATATATTTTTTTTTTATTATATACACACAAACTTTTTATTACATTTTTAAGCCCTATTTTGTACACTATTCATGGAAAGTGCCTGAAAATCAATACAGCTTTGCATGTAGTAAGTTTTATCTATTTTTTCAATCTCTACTTTGTTCCACAACCATGAAAAATGCTTGAATGTCAATATATCTTTGTAAACTGACCTGTCAGTGGTCTCAGATGCAGGTATGTGTGCGGTCACTTCAGGGAGCAGCTCTGAACATGGAATGAGCTGAGGCTGTGAGAAACAACAACAACACTGATGGATGCCAATATGCAAGAGAACAGTGGTGAGAAAGGTATCTTCCCTGAGGAGTCAGATTTCAATGGACAAGAGGAGCAGGCAGTGACCGGTCTGAAATGACCTGAAATCACAGGATGCTGCTCCCAAACAAAAACAACAGAGACGTTCCCCGTCAAAAAAAAAAGGTTATGGTTAAATTGTTATTCTCTGTCAGACCATCACAATGAAAGTACTGCAAGGAGGGGGTCTAAAAGGAAGTCTGAGGAACATCCTGTGTACATAAACCATGTGTGTGTGGGTGAGTAAGACCCTTCATACTTCATCAGTTTCCTCTGTGCCTCCTGTGGAGACCATCTCGTTGTCACACAGCCCTTCTCTTGTGTCCTCATCCCTGGGTTTGTCTGGGAAAACAGCACAAGTCATAAGACAGGATAAATCAGCCAAGCTATTAGACTGGGATGCAGACAAAAGCTTTCTGGGAAATATTCTTGAGATTAAAATAATCTTTTGCCTAAATGTCATAAAGACACCAGGAAAAACAGACACAAGTGGTACTGATTAAGCAATTAATGTTGTTTAAAATATTACTGGCCTCAAGTTACTTGTAAATGTAGAGAACTAATAAAGATCAGTGGTTTTACATTATAGCAGAACTTATAGAAATAGAAAGGCTTATGTACTTATTCTCAGAGGTTTTTGAAAGTCAATAGGTTTCAATTTCATGGTAAGGAGATATTGTTTTTGATTGTTTAAAGTGTGTCATTGTAATATGAGCATTTTTTTCCCCAAAAGGGAATAATAAACAAAAGAAAGACATAAAAATGTACCAAGGACATCTCACCTTTTGATGCCTGCACAGACATCACCATATCCTGAACTCGCTTGAAACGGATCAGAGACTGCTGCAGCTCTTTTATCTTCAAATCCTAAATAGATTCAGATTAAAACAATGTAAAATTGAATATCACATAAAATACAAATTAATAATTTTTTGATAAAAAAAAATAAATTTAATAAATTATATATACATACACATAAGCAGTAATATTGTAAAATATGCAAAATATTAAAATTTACACATTTGAAATACAATTTTTGGAAGCTTTTGATCAATTTTATGCATACTTGCTGAATAAAATATTTTTTTTTTAAAAATCCTTTTGGCTGGTACTGTATAAGTATTATCTACCCATTTCTTCATGCAAACATTTAGGCAAATACTGTTTAATTACAAAGATTGTGGAGATGGTTTAATTAGAAACCACAGTCTGTGAAATAATGTGTGTGCTGGCAGGTGGTTGATGTGATCGTCACAGCAAAATAGCAGGACATCATATTGTTTACCTTCTCTTCATTAGCTGCCTTCAAAGACTCAACAGCACTCATCATTCTCTGCACCTCCATGTCTGAACACAAAAAACAACTGCAGAAATAACATCTTATGGCATACAACATGCTAAACATTTCAGAACAAGACTAAGGCCTTTGATACATTTTTATGTCTCTGGAATCACTAAAATAAACACCCCAGAAACTGCATACCCTTCACGCTGGAAGAAAAGATGATTTGCAGTCTAGAATAAATATTGTGAGACAATACAAGCACATCTAGCAAATCTGAGTTATAAGAGCAGGGGAGTCTGCAGCCAAAATCAGGTCACCAATCAATCAAAAAGCGTGTCTAGACGTGTAATACAAACCTTCATATACCTCATACATTCCAACACCGTTTTTCTTGAGCTTACAATGTGCTGGGATAGTTTCTCCTTTATCACACTAAAATGCTTTTGTTCATGTGTCATGCATTTAATAGTGGATTTCATAGCTGCAAAATGTGTCTGTGCGAGACTCCCACTTTCCACTCATCCACCGTCTCCATGCCAATCAGCGTAAACAATGATGGTGAATAATACAAAAACACATGAACAGATATTATTAAAAAAAAAACATTGATAACTGAATTACTACATTACTTTCTGTACATTATTACATTATTTTGAATTTAAATTAGATTTTGAATCCCCTCTAGTTACATTTAAAATTGAATTTGGCATGTTGTTGATAAGGCAGAATGTTCCGTATTGTACCTTTCTCTCTGCTTTGTGACTGTTCTGTGTTTGAGGCTTCTGGCATGGCCTGGTCCTGAAGTCTTCTAAGTGCCGGTTCTCTCTCCTCCAACTGCTTTTGTAATGATATCAGCTCCTCCTGACCAATAAAAACCACAATTAACGGCTCCCAGCACATTCCAGAACAAAAATAAGCTCACCATGTGCCAACCCCAAATTTACTTAACTCAAATTTACTCATTTACTAATATAGCATATCAAGAAAATAATGCGAAAAAATCAAGAGCAGAGACATGATTTTACATATAGATCTAGCTATGTGAATTTGTCCAGCTTTGAGCATGTGGATAAAGTTCATTAGCTTGGCACATTCCAGCAGCTAGTCATGAAGGTTAGGGTGAACTACACAAGGATTTCTCTGTGTGGTAAAGTGATTCATAGACAAGTGCTTGCTGTTACACTTCACTGCTGTTAATCTTATGTTGTGTAATTATCACCTGACCATGAGGCACACGTACTTTGGTAGAGTTAAGACTTCTCTCATACTCTTGTCTCTCGTCCTCCATAGCAGTCAACTGAAGGCGCATGTCTTTCACATCCTGATAAAGACCCTAAGGAGACAGACCATGATATCTAGAAGTCAAAGAGTCAAGAAGAATTTTGTGACTTGTAATGCTAAACTTTTGTTGGATGAGTAGGACCTCAAGGACACTAACAAAGTGGAAAAAAACACAAACTTAAAACTTTAAAGTATACTTAAAATGAAATCTATATTTTCATTTAACACAGAGGAAACCTAGCCCATTCTTTTGGTCCACCATGGCTTTCTGGTTTCTGAAACTGAAACTCCCCTTTGGGCTCATGCAAGTGAGAGAAAGGTGAATGGGTCCAGTGTAGTCTGGACTCAAACTGGGCAAAAAAGCTTTATAACAGGAAATGGCTCTGGCACTCGGTGTTTTGCTCTCACCCTCCGCTGGATAAAGCTGGGGGCTTAAGCAGCAATGAATGTCACTATGGAAACCACAGGGTGGTCAGACCATAATAGCCAGGTTTAATTTCATTAAATGTTCAGATTGTCAGTACAGTTCATTCTGTTCTGCAATCAGAGCACTTTTAAGGTTCTGATTAATGACTGGAGACTGCAATTTATTAGGACTGTGGGACTCTGTGCCCTATAAAATTTCACAGTGGTGATGGTGCAAACATGTGCTTCTTACCTCACTTTCTCTGCAATCCCCTTCTGCAGCAGCTAGCTTTAGTTTCAGACTTGATACCTCAGTCAGCAGTTCCAGTTTCTCCGTCTCTAAAGCACTTCTGCTAAGCAGCTCCTACACACAATTTACATATTGGTTTTCATTTTTTGGAAATCTATTCCTTTAATACTGACCACATTAAAACAATGAGTCTTAGATGCTGTGCACTTTTGTTATTGGACAAGCTTAAAAAAAAACTACTACACCTGCTGTAGTAACTCTTCTGTAGCATTCAGTTTCATGCGGTGTTCCTCAAGGCTCGAGTCTAGGTCCCTTATTTTTTCTCCCTGAACTTCCACCTGGTCTGTCAGAACACTTACCTGGGGGATCAGAGTGGATACTTATTGAGTGTGTGTGATGCCTGACATTTAGAAACTACAATTGCTGTATTCAGACTGACAGTTAACAGGAAAGCAGAGGGACACAAGTTCAAATCTGACAAGAAAATCCCACACAACCCATAAAGTCTCTCGACTTGTTTTTCACAACACACCTGGAGCACTAGACATTCTTTGTCACTTTCCAAGCGAGAGAGTCGCTCCTGGTAGACCAAATCCCCTGCTGAAGATCCATGGCCATTGGTCTAGAAACATAAACAAATGCTTAGAGTGTTAGATGTAGTTTTATTCTACATTAAACATACATGAAAATACATTTCCAAACAGACACACCAGATTTACTGGTTGAGTGGTGTGACACATATTGCATCTTTGAAATAGCAGGCTCTAAACAGGCACAAAAAAAAAATGCAGTAAAATGAACTGAAATGACCATATTCAGTAAAATGCCAGTGGGACCTGAAAAAGAAAATCACATGCTGTCATCGGTGAGTCATGTGGTGTTCGTACGGATGATACTCTGCTATATAAGATGCATGTGAAAGGTTTTCACATTGTAAGATTTTGCTGCCAAGGAGTGGAAATTTTACAAAGCAAGCATGCTTCAGGTTAAATATGGAAAAAGGGGCCAGGGAGCTGAAATGTGCTTAATCCAGATGAATCATGACTGGCATTAAGGACGGAAAATGCAAATGGAGAAAATCTTACGTCAGACTCACATTATACGAAAAAAAAAGTTATTAGTATTTTCCTTCAGAGTAATTTTTGCATCAAAGAGTTTACAAAACTTTGGCCAAAAATGCAAATATTATTCTAAAAGAAACTTTATTAAAGCTTCCTGTTTTAGCCTCTTTTAAAAAACAGCCTG
Organism: Tor tambroides; assembly: GCA_021397915.2. NCBI lineage: Eukaryota > Metazoa > Chordata > Actinopteri > Cypriniformes > Cyprinidae > Tor > Tor tambroides. Next base: position 16,765 of record JAFVLL020034584.1, read on the forward strand.
ATGAAAACCCACCAGTCGGCTTTGTAGCCACTCCATCAGCCCCTCAGCTGTGGTTTCGGACACCTGACTGCACAGACTCTCCTTTTCCTCGGGATCCATCAAGTCCAAAGCAGCCCTCAGGTCCTCCAAGAGGTGCAACACTCGAAGGCTGCCCAGGAATGGCGAAGTTGGTGACTGACAATCAAACAGGCCATTGGTGTAGTTCATAGCCTTAGAACCTGAAGCAAGTGCAGGAATGAGGATCAGTGAAGGGATTTAGGGATGATTCAAAATTGTTGGGTTTCATGTACAATTGAATTGACTATAATATAGTGCACAAACTGGATGGACTACTATTGTGATATTTTTTGTCATTTTTGGAAGGTGACTGTGTGGTTGTATCCCCTAAAAATGAACAGAAAATGAGAGTGAGTGAATGAATGAAATGATTTCATTTTATATTGAATTCTTGGGCGACTTCACTTTAAACCTGCATGTTTTGCTCTAGCTACTTTCAGCACTTTCCAAAACAAAACACAGGTTGGATGACTGTGACCACACTGCTCGGGTGGCTTATTGTCAGATGATGTAAACAGTGGGACGTCCCCTACCATAATTACAGAGTGAATGGAAAACATAACCTTCAAGAGCCTCACTCTTGCTCCAAGCAAAGACATTCATTTTTCTCTGTGTCCCCGATGTTCCCAGAGACTGACAATATTGTGGTCGTATACTGAATAAGCATTAGATTTCATCATTGCTGAAACAGTGGAAAAAGCTCATAATGTTGCTCACTACGCATACTCTCGGTTCCTACAAATCTGCAGAAACACTCACAGTGCAGATTTATTCTCGTTGCAAGTTTGTGCACTGACTCTAAAATTCTTTCAAATAATTTGTAATATTGTGTTGATGACTGTGTTAAGCTGCAAATAATAAAAGAAAAGAAAGAATCATTTTTGTACATGGTATTTCTCTTTTATTTAGTTGTACCTGCAATGATCCCATCCATCTGCTCCAGAGCAGCTGCCAACATTTCACTGGCATCGCACATCATGATTACCTTTCTTGAAACCTGCAAATGTAACATTTAAAGGTAAGCAAGGATTGCAACATTGCTCTCGCTCTCTTTTTTTTTTTTTTTTTTTTTAATAAAGAGTCATTAGTGGTGCATAAATTAACCACCCATTTGAATTTATTGTCAATTTAAAAATTATTTTTAAATTTTTTTTTAAAAACTCCTGTTTTCCATCTATCTGATGTTGTCTCTCCTGTCTGGCACTAATATGAGGTGTTTCTGTCCCACTACGCAGAATGGGAGGACTCATGTGTGGGACAATGGCACGATTCTCCCAGGATTTTTCTCCACTGTGCGTTGGAATGCTTGGAATTCCAGACCTTCAAAACAAAGTCCCACAGGATTCATGTCCAGCCTGTTACTGCCACTTGCCTACAGCTTGACAGAAGCTTCCCTTCTCCACACATCAGGTTGGATCCCTGAATGAAACCTTTAATTACTATTTCAAAATAATTTCTATTATAAAGGCTAAGTAAATCTAATAGATGGCTATGCCTCACTTATGAACATGTCAAAACATGCATGAGTAGCTGCTCAAATATGCGTAAAAAAAAAAACAAAAAAAACATACTACAACCCTTAAGGTATGCAGGACGGTGTTGTTATTGTTAACTAAAAATAAACTATTAAAAATCATTTCTATTAATTCAAATAAAGCTGAAATAAAATTTTAGATGGAAAAAACCTAAATAAAAACGAGCAACTAAAATGAAATAAATTACGGCTAAATATTTAAATTTACTAAATATGTATTTTTAAAAAAAACTAAATTCATTTAGATAGGCTACTACAAATAATAAGAAAAAAACAATACTAAAATAACACTAATGCAGGAAGGACAAACAACATTTTCTTGTGTTAAAATGTAATTTACATTGCATTTACTTATTTAACCATAATGTTTCAAATCCTAATAAGTGTTCACATTAATAATGGCATAAGAATAGGTTAACTTTAGGCCAAGGGATGTGAAAACAGAAAATATATCTAAAAGCATATATCAAAACTAAAACAATATAGAAAAAAATAACAGAGCAAAACTACATCAGTTGTTGACCCAGTACTATATAGGACTACACTGCTGGTCACAATTACAAGCCAAAACAGTGGGGTAAAAAAAAAAAAACTCACCCTAAAAAAATTACCCTACTTAATTTAGTTACAGACTGCAAGAGAGCTGGAACTCTCAACAACTAACACAGAGGTCTTTGTTTGTCTGTTCACCACTGACCCCGAGAGAAAGAGCACAGAAACAAGCTACATTCTCATTCTAACATGAACCTATTAAATTATGACCTTATCTGATCAACGAGGACTGCAAAAAGGGCAAGACGGGCCCACGTCACGTCACAGTTTTTATGTAGCAAGAAGAGCAGACCAGGGTTTTGTTTATGGACATTAAATTTTGTTGGGTCAATGAGTCCTTTGTATACAACGCTTGTTCAAAATACAACATGTGAACAGTAGCTTTTTTTCTAAACAAATAAAAGCTGTTTTAGAGTTAAATCAAGCTTCTGACCACAAAACATCAACTAAATCCACACAGAAACTTCAATGATGAATGAAAGTGCTAAAATAAGTTACAATCTACTAGATTTGAATTGATATTCAGATCCATTACCACCTGTAGAAACACTGGCCCAGCTTGAAATCCACGGCTTTTCCAGTTACTTTTGGCTAAAAGAAAACATTCTCCACATCCCTGGAGGGAAAAGGAGCTGTATTTAGTCAGCTGCCTGCATCACTTCCTATGGGGAAGCCCTGGATATCTGGCAGTTTCTGTAAATAGTGCAAGGAGAAACTATGAAAGTGAATATTTGCTTACTTTAGAAGTGTTAAAAAAATTAATCAGGAACGCAATTTGACCAGTTTAAGATTAGGAAATCAGAAATCAATTATATGACTCACAGATGCTTCATACCATTTTATTTTTATTTTTTACTTATGATTATGTTCAGTATGCTCTGTACCTTTTCTGCATTCACATTCTGACCCAACAAAAGAAACTAAGCTCAAGTATGACACACATATTGTGTTTCCATCCACTCTGATGAGAACCAGCTCCGATCTGTTCCTTTCACAGATATTTTGATTTTCCATTCAACGAAGCCTGGACGGAAAATCATATGGATAAAAGCGAGGCCCTCGTGATAGTGTGGAGCGATCTTTGGCTCCAAGCACACTGTTGAACAATACTATCCAGTAGTAAATGCAACAGATTTTAATCAGTCACAAATGGACTGAGGAATTACATTTCCATACGGAACGAGTCGGGTTGACTTAATTGGCTGTAGTACTAAATATTTTGTCTCAGCCAGAGGCCCTATGTGTACCAAGCACCACTCGCTCCATGACCCAGATGACCAGCTTCATCGAGAACCTCCCCCTTTCTCCCAGATTCCTGAAAAACTCCTCCAGATGTGTGCTCCCTCTCACATACCTTCACAATCAGCACTTCCTCTAAACATAGATATCATACAGCCCTCCCTCAGGCCAAAGCACTGTCAAGCCCCTCGTGCAAATTAATTCACGTGTTTTACTAGTAAATATACAATAAATCAGCAGACCGCATATTGCCTTAAAGGGTTGTTAACCAAAGCACTGTAGGAGGGACGGTCGTGACTGGCTGGCTTGGTGCCCAGACAGGCCTATGAGTACAAAGGTAGAAGTCGTTTTGATTTATTTACATACTCTGACGATGGCCAGATGTGGAGATAGTGGGGGTAGTCTGAAAGAAAAACAACCCACTGCCCCGTGCCGTTATCCAGGCTGAGCCTCGTCCCAAATACACCCAATCCCTCAGACGGATCGTGCTACCAAGCTATACACTATACAAACACACAGATGTGACACATGTGGCCTTCGGCACTAAATAAGCTCCTAGTGGCGAAGTCCCATCCGCTACTAATCTTTCAGATGGATGTTGGAGTGTGCAAGTTAAGATTTCTACATAGGAATTTTTGCTTTGCTTTGAGTTCCTGAATGAAAGTAAAAGCATATCTCGTATCACTTGGTTTGATAAAGCACTTTTGAGCAGCATTCCTCTTAAAGAGGAGTGAGCTGTCAGCTGATAAAGACCAGAGACACATCACTCCCCGTACATCAGTGTTTCCCAACCATTTGTCTAACGCAGACCCACAGACTCATCAGTAAAGCCCTTAATTGACACAATCCAAAAATGTGTTAATGCGGGATCATTTAGCATTATCATTAACATTATTAAAAATGCTTAAAAACATCTTAAAAATAACAAAATATTAGTTGTTTGAAACTACCTATTTGTTTGCTTAATAGGTTTACCAAACAAGCTATCCTTAATTTTACCTGCAAGATGTATTGCAAAAATAAATTTTATAGCCTATATAAATAATAATAAACATATTACTTATTTAAAATATTTATATTTATTATATAAATATTAAATATCATTTCTAAATAATATATTGTTTTTATTTATTGTTTATTTATTTTAGTTTTTATTATTAGAAGAAATATATAATTATATACTTCTAATTAATAAATGAAATTATTTACACAATATATTTTAAATAAATATATACAATGTGTCTGTGACTCAACCCTGTATACTTATTGTGATCACATAACATGATTGCCAGAGTTGCTTTTTTCCCCCCAATCACTCACAACAAAGTTACACAAACATCATTAAAATTTTAAAACCAAATGACTGCATTGATAATGCTTTGATTCTGATATTTTGTAGCTTGTCTGTGGTTTGCTCAAATGAATACAAGGAAACATGTGGAGGACAAGATAGGAAACATCTGACACACACTTCAGCAGTTTGGGGTCTTATATTTGACTAATAAAAAATAAAAAAATTCCCTGATGTCATAGCTGACCTTTTCCCACTGTGAAAGGCCACAGTTCCACCCTGGAAGTTACAGTAAACACAGGATATACTTACACGCTCCAGGTTTAACACTTTTACAGCACAAGGTTAAGACAGTCCTTTTACTTTACTGTGTGTACAAATGACCAACTTCATGAACATCTTCAGATTTAGGATTCATTCACACACAAACAAGAGTCACACCCACAAGCAAATTCAGCTTCTACAAATCCACAAGCAAATAAATGTGGTATTCTCCAACAAAACTACACATTCACAAGCTAAAAAAAAAAAAAGAAAAGAAATAATGTTACTGTAGCTCATGCCCTAAAATAGCGCTACCTTCCAAAAAGTGGAAGTTTATGTTATAAACGTAAAAAAATGAGATTTTGTACAATTGCATTAATAAAAAGTGTAGCATAATTCATTTAAAATGTTTGTAATATATAATTAGAAGACAAATAATGAGTAAACAAAAGAAAAAAAACAATCACAGAAACATCATTCTAACCATCTTAAAACGCGTAAACGACTCTCAGGTGCGACAGAGATGAAGTGCTTTATTATTGTTTAATCGCTTTTTCAAATATCGGAAATGACTTACTTTCTAATGTAACGAGGGTCCTAACGTTATTTGAGATAATAAACTTCCTTCAGCAGATGTATGTGCCCGAAATCAACAGATATTCCTGAGCGTCCCTCATATTATTGTGTTCATATGAAGTTGAACGTGTCTTCGGTCTTCTCCGAGAGCAGCCGCAGAACTTTCGGGCTTCAAGTTGAGAGTTGTGCGCCCGAGTGCGCATGCGCCTATTCAACCAATCACAACCACAAAACCATCAAACGTTATTAATTACCTCCACAGAAAACTCAGTAAAAACTTATAATTTTCAATGTCTATGAAAGCTTCTTAGATGTTCTTATTCAAATTAAATTAAATTATTGTTGCTAAAACGTAAGCAGGTGGCGTTATCGCGTGGTAGCTATTTGTTTATTTCTTCTACTGGTGACTAGATGACGTTTATTCATAGAAACTGCCAAGGACAATTTAAATTTATATAATTTGTAAATTAACTAGCCTATTAATTAATCAATGTATCCCTTTGTTATAAAAGATTGATATTTTTGGGCTAAATAAATGAATAAATAAAATGAACATTGTCCTCGAATGAGAGCTTTTAAATCCATTGTGTTTACTAGATGTTTAGCTTTATTTTCATTATTAAATATACAATGCTAAGAATCAAATAAAAAGTTACATGACAAAGTATAATAAATTAACATTTTTACCTATTTGAATATGCACAAACTATGTATTATAATATAATGTGAAGTAATGCTTAATGATGTTAGTAATGAGAGTTAAAATTTTTCTGAAATTTTCTGATATGGAGTCATCTACATATAAAAGCTCACGACAAACGGATGAATATCGCCCTCTTGTGGATATTAAATATTTTAGATATATTTAGCAATTACAATATAATGTTAAAAATGTTATACAAGTTACAAATGTCACCACATTTCCCATTTGATATCCTCATCTTATTTTCCCCTATTGTTGTCTTCATTATCACAAATTAATTATTTTCAAACACGTCACACTAGATGGCAGGCAAATGCTAGTTTTTTTGCAGCTGAAGTTTAATGAAACAGCTTTCATGAAACAGTTTCTTTTTTTTTCTAAATTAAATTCATTAACTTTATACATATGTGACTGCTATTAAAAACATTATTTTCTATGGGATCATATCATCATTAAATTTTTGCATTTAAGTTACGCCTTGGATGCTCAAGGTTGCTAAAACATGACCCTCTGTCACCAGAGTGTTCAGATATTGTTCTTTCTGGACAGACCCATGATTTTAGGATCTAAAGAGATTTGCTGGTCCATCCTTACAGTCCGAACCCAATGATTTATTGTCTTAAGACATTGAAAAACAGCACAAGTGAAGTTACTTCCATTAACCTGTAATATCTGGTCTATTTTCTCTGCCTTTTGGATCGAGGCACTTCTGTGTCCATGGCAACCAGGCTCACCGGGAATCATTTTAGTCCTTTTTCCTCAATGGCACAAACATTCCACTTATTTTGCCCACTGGGGTAAGAGTTGTACCCTGCTTGGGTCAAGTTGTCACTCTTGGAAGTGTACTGTGAGGGGGGAAAAGTTAACGATTCTGGAGAATACTAATACAGGATATAATTTAGTATTCAAAATAACTTTCCTCGTGAATCCCAGCAATTTTGTGTGGGAAGAGGTATTGCTGAATTTAGCCCAAGTGAATAGAGGCGGATACCTACCAAATAGTATTGAAAATCCTCAATAACAAAGCAGAGGCATTTTAAATCCATCCCTGAATGAAACCAGTGACTCACTGTGTCCAAAGAACACTGAGGACTCTCACAACAGCAAACACCCCACACCGAAACACCAACATAAAGGGCTTTTTATGTAATCATTTTTCCATCCAGGTGTGACAGTCACAGAGATGACCTTTGTTTATTTCATTCACTGTGTATAAGGACACAGCGTATTAATTAACGGGAAGGAGACCAGCAATCTCTTTCTCTCACCTGGGCAACTGCATGGTACCACTCACCTCAGTGCATGCAAGAATGTCATTTTCCCAGAAATAGAACACTTGTCCGATGCCTATGATTAAAAATACACACACGCAGTGGGAATGAAGAATGCACACAGAAGTCAAGTACACTGAAAGCAACAACTAATTTATGTGAGCAAATTAAGGTATTAATAGCACTTTGTTTATTTTATTATTAAGGTATTATTTTACATTAAATTAAATTATTCAGTGCTGCTCAGACATTAAGGCAGTGGGAATGAATTAATTTATTTGTACAAAATGAGCTATTAATAGCACCTTATTTGTTCAATTGTTAATTGATTATTTATTTTTAAAATAATTAAATTCTTCAGCACTGCCCAGACATCCATAATGTGTGCAAACATCAAATACAGTGAAAGCAACAACTAATTTATTGGTACAAAATTAGCTATTAATAGCACCTTAATTAAATTAGATTAAATTCAATTTTAAAATATTACAATAATCCACAAAAACACAAATGTATAGCTGATTTCTTCATTAAGAGGTGCACTAAAATAACAGCTCACCCAAAAATTAAAATTCTGTCATCATTTACTCATCTTCATGTCATTCCAAACCTGTATGGCTTTCTTTATTCTATGGAACACAAAAGAAGATTTGAAATGTTGTTTTAGACCTCATCGACTTTTGTTGTATGGGCAAAAACAGTTCATCAGAATATCTTCTATGTTGTTCAGCAGAAGAAACCACGTCATACAGGTTTGAAACAACATCAGGGTGAGTAAAAGATGACAGAATGTCTATTTATGAGTGAACTGAACTGTCCCTTTAAAAAAAAAAAACTCAGTGAAAGAAAATGAGAAGAGTCTACAAATAGCCTTTCATAGTATGGAAGGCCCTGCCACATTCAGTAATTATCTGTGGTTGCTGGAAGCCCATGGCTCAGCAGGGGAATCGTGTTAGGGGAGGCACTTAGTGACACCTAGTAAAGAAACGCCCATAAAGATGCTCTTAGTCAGATGGATGAGTTGGATCTTGGGCTCTATAAGAGAAACACAGTTAGATCGTTCATTTAGAGTCAAGCTTCTTCATATCCCCGAGGTTTCCAGTTCCATTATTCATTCATGCTCCTGCACACTTTTGTTTTTCCTCTCTAAATACTCACTCTGAAGAAGTTTGAATGCTGTAGAAAGTTCTTAGAAAATAGATTATATTTAGAGGCGTTCAAAATAAGCTCACACCAAAGCAATGACGTTGTTTAGTCATCAGTGGTTCTGGTTTGTCGTGAGCGTGTTGGGGTGAAATTGCTTATAATAATGACTGTATAGTCTTAATGGTCATTCAGAGTAGTTCTCAGACGTGTTCCAGCTCTGGGTGACTCAAGCAGTGACTCATGCATGGATAGGTCTGCACAGGATGTCACCATGGCAAACGTTAAAGCCTCAATATCCTTCTTTTTCGTTTGAAATATCATATTTTGTTTGTTCATCAGAACAGATTTGGACAAATTTAGCATTACATCACTTGCTCAACAATGGATCTTCTGCAGTGAATGGGTGCCGTCAGAATGAGAGTCCAAACAGCTGATGAAAACACAATAATCCACAAGTAATCCACTTGACTCCAGTCCATCAATTAATGTCTTGTGGAGTGAAAAGATGTGTTTGTAATAAACAAATCCAACACTAAGACGTCTTTAACCCATTGGTAAGACGTTTGAGTTCTTTACACTTTTCACAAAGTAACCCAGCATGAAAAAAGAAACAAGAATGACAGTATAAATTTCAGTCTCTCCATTTTCATATTTTATTTTGGGAGCTATGCCAAGCTAAAAAATAATGATATATGCATTGTACATCCCTGCTCTAACAGGTCACCTATATGGCTGAAGGATAATGGCAAATCAGCTAATGTCTGACTAATGAAATTGAGAAGCCAATCTCTTAATTCTACATGAATACTGTACCCTTTAGTCTTACTGATGATAGCAAGATAGAAATTGTACAGCACGTAAAAAGCCATTTTATTTTGAGTGCACAAAGAACATCTAGCAACAAATAGAACCAGACAGAGATGTCTGTTGCTAACAACAACAACACACACTCCGAGAACACAAGGACATTTATATTTATAATTATGTATTGCAATGATACTTAGAAAAAAAAAGTTGTTAACATAAAAAAGCCATTATGATCTAATGAAAACTTCAAACCAGTAACCAGTAGTTCACAGTAGTGTTGAGATGCACAATATATATATATATATATATATATATATATATATATATTCATGCATGTTCAACCAAAAATCAACCTAAAATATGCATGAATTGTGAAAACTAAGAATAAATGTGTTAATAACAATGTACATGTAAATCATCCTTCAAAAAACGCATGCTTTCTTAGTGATAAGAAAGCAGTGCCGCTGCTTCTTTAGTGTCTTTGGTGCTAATTCCTCTTTACATTTTTTTTAATATTCTTTGTTCATAAGTCTCCTAGACGTCTTTCGTTCAAAACTGCATAATACTTTTGTGATAATAATAATTTGTCCTTTGAAATAAATGAGGTCGGTAGACAGTCTTTCAGACAGTCTACCGTCTCCTCTGCTCCGCTACTCTGTGTAATTACATCATTTCTGATGATGTGAATGAATAAGAACAAAACTGTCTACATACTTATGTCACATCAAACTGCGGGGGCCGGTTGAGATTTATAAGTTTGATCCTTTATTCATTATTTTTTAATAACTTTCAGTCTGTTTGTCTTGAAGTTAAACGGTAATTAAGTAATGCCAGTCTAAGGAGAAACTCAATAAATTAAATGCATGAAATACAATCTTTCCTTGGAGCTTTTAAACACAATATGCTGGCAATGAGACTTACTTATCTGCCTAATTACCATATTGAAAACAAAGATACACACAGTTGTAAAACATTAACACTGATGCATTAATTAATTAAAAAGTCTTTATCATGTAAATGAAAGGAAGAAGGGAGAAGGGATTTCATGCTGCCTGGATGGGCCAAACCAATTCACTCCTCATTTTCATTCAGCCTGAGTTATGCAAACTGACATTTCTGCACAATATATGTAATTACGCTTACAGAAGGACTCGCATTAGACCACCTGTTCCAATATCATATCACTCATTAGTTCGGTTGTCAAGCCCTCCAACAAATGACATTGTGAGAGAAGCTGTAAATCATACGGTATAAGTGGCTATAGAGCCGAGTAGAATTTACTGAGGTCTGTTTCATGTGGGCATGAGCTCAAGTTGGTTAACGCTTTACTTCAGCTGTGTCTCGAAGCTGAAACTGATACCTTCAAAGCAATATACGGTGGCAGAAAAGGAAAAAAACACATGCAAATCTTGTTTAGTAAGATGCATTTAACTGGATTGGTTTAAAAAGCAATTAAAGGACAGTAAATGACACATGCACAACATTGCTGCAAAACAGTAATATATTGCTGCAATAAATCTAAAATGTATTTTACATTTTATAAAGTAATTTGAAATATTTGTTTAACTGAACTTGATATAAAATAAATCTATAAAAAAAAATCGGATTTATATGCAGTATAGTTTCTTGATTGTGCTCTGTAAGGACATTTTTTTTCACAAATAAAGAAATTTCTAAATCCATGAATAAAAATGACAGTAAAAACAGTAATCAATAGTGTGCATTGGAAATCGCATTTTCTCAAATAACTATACACAGGCCTACTGTCAAAATAAAAGTCCCACTTCTGACGCAACAGGAAAAATGGCTGCCTGACATAAATATTAAAAATGGCAAATATAAGCCCATATACAGTACTGACCTTGGCCCGCAACTTATGGTATCCCACAATCCTGTGTGTTCGGTTTAACAGCTGGTGGAAAGAATAAAAAACGTGTCTGAAGGAGTAAAGTTTCTTTAGTGTCTTTGGTGGTAATTCCTATTTCCATTTTTTTTTTTTCATATTCTTTGTTCATAAAACGCTCAACTAAATAATACTTATGTGATAATGATTTAAAATGACAGTCTTGTGTGTGGTTTGACAGTTGGTGGAAAGCAAGTTCATCTGAAATCATTTTAGATCATCAAACATAAGACCTTTACTTTAAGAGCTATACTTTCATACACAAAATACTGCCTGTTTAGACACGGACTGGATAACAAAACTCTTCGTTTTAGACAGTTTTGTCATTGAGGTTGGAGTCCAATTTGTGTACATTTGTCATTGACCATTCAAAAGCATCCAAACTTAGTGCCCTCTCGAACACTCAAGTAAAGTTTTCACTGGATCACTGTGCTGATGATCCTTACTGAAATGTGTTACTTTGAATGGCATGATTCATTATAGTAACTGTCAAAATAGCAGCTTTTAATTTCGTATGAGCCTGGGAGCAAGTGATATGGGGATCTGTTTGATGAGAAATAGACTTGATAGTGATTTTCTGCAGAGAGTGTTTTTAAAGCCTAATCCTCTTTAGACATCCCACATTCTCCTAAAGAAACAATGTGAACCAAAAAAAACAACACCCAACATGAGGCTCCTGTTTAAACGTTTGTTGTGTTTAACAACTGCAGCCGATTATGTAACAGCGCTGGATGCTGTTTGGCGCCTTGGAGATCAGGTGCTGGCGGGGGGTATGACAAGGAGCTGATTGTCTGTCAGTATTACATAATTCTTTTAACCAAGATCATTATATCCTGCTCAAATGCTCATTTGAAGTTATGTCAACATATCAACCACCTTGAAGGTTAACAGTTACATAACGACGGTTCTGGCTCACCTGTAAAGGCCACAGATCCAGCTCGCTGCCGCATATGAGCCAGAAACACTGAACTTACTGAATCAATCACATTTCTGAATGGCTTGGGCACAATCCCAATTTTAAAAATCCAAGAATTCACCAGTTGAACTAAAAACACAGATACACAGAGAGAGAGAGAGACTAAACAAATCTATCAACAAAAGGGTAAAGCCAAAGTATGCAGTAATGTAAAGTTTTATAATTTAGTATATAGTTGAAATATAGTTGACAGTTTTATAAATATTGAGAATAAGGGATGCACTGATATTGCAAATCTGGCTATAAATGAACTAATACATTGCATATATTTTACAGTAAATAAAGTAAAATAAACGATTTTTTATGTTAATAACCAATAAATATCTGAAATTAAATGTAATAACATTTTGAGGAAAAAAAATCAAATTAAAAAAATCAATAGTTTTTAAATGATAAACTGAAATTAGGTATCACATAATACTGTGGAGTATGATATTTTTTTATTTTTCATATTAAGATTGGTTAAAGATTCAATTTAATATTGTTAATAGATCAAATGTAAAAATGTAAAACAGATGTAAAACCATTAACTATCCAAATACTGACTGATTTTCACTACCAGCTGATCACAATCAACTAAAAAAAAAAAAAGAAATTGAAATTGAAACTGAAATTGGCTGAAAATCAGTATACTCCAAATATATAGTGCAAGCTTATTGACAATTACCATTAAAAATAAATCTTATCTTTTGAATATCTGATGAGCAATGCTGAATAACTGAAGATTCTGATTCTAAGGCATGTTTATCCTGGGAAAAACATTGAAATTTAATGCAACTTCTCTTATAAGGGGCAATTTGCATGTTCAAGGTTAGGTTTGATTATCCAGATTTAAAAGGCAACTCTGAAGGCAATCTGTTTGCTTTTCAGCACAAATGGGCATTTATGCTTTGAAGAAAAACATCACATTTGCAGCAAACAATTTCGAAGCAGAGATGATGTTCAATGACCGGTAAATCCAAAAGCATTTCAAGCCACGATTAAGGCTTGTGACCTATAGATTGAGAGTTGGAAAAGGACATATTACCAAAATGTACAAACCCCTTTCAGTTTTTAATTTGAATAATATTTATCTCTAGAACTATCCATATATGACCGACCTCAAACAGCTGATAGTACTCAAACAATGAGATGTACTTGCCAGTACTTGTAATCTCAAAGTCAACTATATCACAAGACAAGACTGTTGTCTAGCAGGAAAAGGTCACCCATGTGAACACTCGTCAGCAGCTATGCTAATATTGTGCCAAATGCTTTGAGGTCTTACCCAACAAGAACTTCATAAAGGTCAGTCTGTGTCTAGACATCCTCAGCATTTTGTCTTCTTAACCAAATGCCAGCAAAACAAACAAATTTTTTGATAATAACTTGAGATTATGAGAACATCGAAACAAATAAAAAAAGGAAGAAGAAAATCAAATTACTCTTTGATTGTGTAAGACATCTTGTAATCTAGGCTAATGTCAGGGTGTATGTGTGGAAAAAGTCACTCATTTTCCAGGCAAATGTTCAAGGTTTTAAGCACTTACATCTGCATATGCACATAAAGTACCACACTTGAGTGAAGAGGAGTGACAGAAGGCATGAAGTTCTTTTGTTCCCTGTGTTACTGAAAATGGTAATGAATTCAACCCTCAATCTGTCTGCCTTGCACTGCAATCCCCAAGCCTGAACCATAAATCTGTCTGAAGAATATGCTACTGACCTTCGAAAGAACTTGAAAGAAATCAACAAACTAATGGAAAGTTTTCATATATCTTCACAGTCTCTCAATTAGTATATGGGTCAAAGACGTTAAGATGTCCGCATCAAAAGAAATTTACAAAAGTGATTTTATGTCCATAGAAAGCACTTTAAATGTAAGTAAAGTGTCTAATTTTAAGGATTCAGATAAGTTTTTGGAGAATAAAATGCCAAAATTTAGTTGAAATAATGTTCCATTGTCATTCATGCTTATTCTGACTTGCTCATATTAAAATATATAAAAGAATAAGGAAGCATATTAAATTTTAATGTGTTTTAAATGAGTAAAAAATTCTTACTGACAAATGGGCAAAACCTGGGATAGTGGAAAATTTTAAAAATGTAAAATTACAACTAATTAGTATTTGGGGTGAAAGTAATTAGTCTTTTAATATGTAATAAATAGATTTTTGTTGTAAATATGCCTGACAAGACTGTTACACTGAATGACATTTTAGTGGGTGTCTTCTGTAAATCACGGAAAAATGTACGATATTTATTTTTTACTCAGAAAAACAAAAACAAAATTGCAATTAAATTAAACAGAAAACTTTTTAATTTTTGGGGGGAAAAACAACAACAGTTTAAAGCAGTATTACACTTACTGTTTTTATGGTTAAACCTTTTTTTGTCTTTGACCCATATATACTTGATTGTGGAGGAAGGAGTGTGTAATAATCAATCATTAAGCAAAAGCAATAAGCAATTATTTCTTTTTGGCACTGCAATGATTTATTTATTTAATAAATAAGTATTTATTATTCATTTATTATTTATAATAATAATTATACTCCTATTCCAGAGGCAACCACATAAGTAAACTATTAAAATTTATTTTGCAAATCGTTTATTTGAGCATCTGAATCATGCAAAATTAGCATATAATATAAAATAATAACTAAATAATGATAATATTATCATTTATATCATTTTTATCATTATTAAATAAATAAAAAAAAACAACAAAAGTTGCTTCTTTTGCATTAAATCGATCTAAATGACAGCAAAGACGTTATTTGAGCATCAAATCAGCATATTAGAATGTGACACTGATATATATATATATATATATATATATAATATTATTATTTATATCATTTTTTATCATTATTTAATAACATTATACACACCCAGATATATATATATATATATATATATATATATATATATATATATATATTTCTTATGCAGTTTATTCAAGTGATGGGAAATTTTCAGAATCATTTCTTCAGTTCAGGGTCACATTCTAATATGCTGATTTAATGCTCAAATAACATGTCTTTGCTGTCATTTAGATCGATTTAATGCAAAAAAAAACAACCCAAAAAATCAAAACAAAACAAAACAAAACATGAACTTTTGTCTAGTTTATCAGGACAGAATGTTTTTCAAAGTTTTTAATTATAGCTGTCAAGTAAAGTAAATGTTTGTTTGAATCATCCATCTAAAAAAAAAAAAAAGTTTTAGGCTTACGAATTTTAGTTTCATAACTCCAATTAGGTTTTATAACTAATTATTAATCAAGTTGTTTTGTAGCACACACTGTGTCAACCATTGAAAATGGTGTCCTAATAATAAATACGTGCATATGATGGAACACCTTTTTTCAAACTGTTTTTCACAGAAGAGAACAAAACCCAGCTTTTTGAAGTAAATAATACATTTCAAGGCCATTAGAAAGACTTTATCAGCTCGGCAGCGTGCGAGCCGTCCTGCCTGTTTACGAGGAGAGAGAGCACTTAGTGACTGTGCCACTTTGAAACCTTTTCAATATCCCTTCTGGCCTGGTTGTCCTTCATTACTCTCAGAGAGACACTCAAACCGACAGACACCAGGACAGATAGATAAATGCACACACAAATGCAAACATCTGTTTTTCTGTTCTTTCTAGTAATGATCTCTTATCCCCTTCTTTGTTCTTTGTAATCTATTGCCTGTTCCAACTTCCCAAGCACACACACACACACACACACACACACACACACACACACACACACACACACACACACACACTTTTCTTTTACTCTCCATCCTTAAGTTTCTTTTTTTTCTTTTTGCAAACGGTTTGATGTCTAAAAGGTTGTAAAGTAGGAATTTTGGCAACTTAGTCCATAAAGTCCTCATTTCACACTTTTCTCCCATC
The DNA here is from genome assembly GCA_021397915.2 of Tor tambroides. NCBI lineage: Eukaryota > Metazoa > Chordata > Actinopteri > Cypriniformes > Cyprinidae > Tor > Tor tambroides. Next base: position 32,970 of record JAFVLL020034584.1, read on the forward strand.
ATGCCCTTCTGTTTTACCGAACAGCTATAATGAGGAAGGTACCATGCTAAGTGCACATTCACTGAACCATTCACAACCTACTGTGCGTCCAGCACCAGCTGCACATAAATCCTGGCAAGACACCTAAACCTGCTGAGTCTTACACAACACATCCAGAGGACAAAGCTGGATTCTGCTATTGGCATTCTAAAGGCTTTTAATGTACATTTGTGGCCATATTGGCACTCTTGAATTTTAATCATACAATGCATTTGGACAACAGCAACTGGAAAAGGGAACCCTTCAAATCTAAGAGTTGACAAATTCTGAAAGGTTGCAAACAAGAAAGGATCATGAAAAAACTTGCAAAGAAAAATGGACCATTGGTAGTTGAGAGGTTTAGGTTACTATAGGAAGCGCTTAAAGCTGAAGTGTGTCATTTCTGTCTGTAGTCAGCAAACAATAAATAAATAATACATTTATTTATTAGGATGTGTGTGGTCCCACAACAACAACAACAACAATAATTAAAAAAAAATATTTGAATAAATAGCAAAAGTATAATAACAACATTGGTATTTATTTATTTATTCATTGGTATTTATTTATTTATTTATTTATTTATTCATTAAAAATTATTTAAATGATGATGATGATAATGATGATGATGATAATAATAATAAGAAGAAGAAGAAGAAGAAGAAGAAGACAACATTATAATGCCTGTTCTTCTTTGTACTGTCCTATATGAAAAATGTCAAAAGGTTGTTAGTTTGTTTATTTATTTATTTATTTACTTACTTGCTTACTTACTCATTTACATAAATTATTTGGTATAATATTAATAGGAAGAAGATGTCATTATTATGCCTATTCATTCTCTGTATATATAAATAAATGAAGAATGATATTTATTTATTTATTTATTTGCTGCCCTATGAATAAATGCTACAATTATAATAATAATATGTATTAACATATTTATTATAAATAAAAAATTAATGTAAATAATAAGAAAAAGACAAAAGTCTGTTCATTCTCTGTGCCGTACTATATAAAGTATAACAACAACAACAATAATAATAATAATAATAATAATAATAATAATTAGTATTATTAACAGTAATGGCAAGAAGAAAAAGAAGACATTATAATGCCTGTTCATTTTCCATACTGTCCTATTTGAATAAATATACAATACATTAATAACATTGGTATTTATTTATTTATTTATTAAAAATTAATTTAAATGATGATGATGATAATACTAATAAAAAGAAGAAGAAGAAGAAATAAAACTATAATAATAATAATATGCATTAATATATTTATTAATTTACATAACAAGATAAAGAAGATGACAGTCTATTCATTCTCTGTACTGTCCTATATGAAGTATAATAATAATAATAATAATAATAATATGTTCTTATTAATATAATAATAATGCCTGTTCATTCTTTATACTATTCTTTTTGTCTGCACAAAAATATGGAATGTATAAAAAATATGGAACATGGTAAAAGGCAGTAGCTGAAAAGCCTAATGAAATCAATAACAACATAAACAAATGTGAAAACTGGGAAATGTGAAAGACTGGAATCTGTGAATATTTCTGTAGGATCCTATAAACACAAAAACATATGCAAAGACAAATAATGAGAAAACAGTAATTAAATGCTAAAATAGAAGCCCAGTTTGGCCTGACCAGATGTTTCTCTGCTGGATGTAAGAATTAAGTGCTCAGATCTATCTTAGAGGACACAAATCCAATCAGAACTATTACCTAATGAAACTAAGAAGAAAAAAAAAA
>JAFVLL020034587.1:0-32754 GCA_021397915.2 Tor tambroides
GTGGATTATTGTGATGTTTTTATCAGCTGTTTGGACTCTCATTCTGACGGCACCCATTCACCGCAGAGGATCCACTGGTGAGCAAGTGATGTAATTTCTCCAAACCTGATAAAGAAACAAACTCAACTGCATCTTGGATGGCCTGAGGGGGAGTATATTTTCAGCAAATGTTCATTTTTGGGTGAACTGTTTCTTTAAGCAACATTACTAGACAGAAGGAAAGCTCTCCAGAAGAGTTCGATCGGACAGCATGGGCAGGCTGTCAGATGGAGTTGTCGACTAGCCTGACAGTTTGCGGATGAACCTGGCTGTTTTTTTCCACCACCCGCTGCAGCGGCGAGTTTCTAAACAAAGCGATGATGGATCAAATCAGGACACTCACCATGACACACCTGGACTAGCTGCAGAGGATGAGGCTTTGCAGACCGGCTCTATTAAGTCTTCTCAGGAAGGTGCAGAAAGAAACACAAGTGCCTCTTTTTGATATAAACGTCTAAAAAATCTTGCTGAAGACGTTATTGGGCTGTTTTATGCTAATTTGGACCAACATTTAAAACGAAAAAGCAGTCGAAAGAATGTTTTATGGAAAGAAAAGTTATGAAAACATGGGATTTAATCAAATGCACAATACACCACAGTTCTGACCCCAAGGCAATTAGACAAGAATGCAAAATGCAAAATAATGTCCCAGAGCTTTTGTAACTTATCAAAAATATGGTAACTAAATCAGAGTTTTAGAGTTACCTTCCAGGAAAACATTACCGCTGTATTAAAGGTACTAAACACAAACAGCTTTAATTCCCACCCACAGGGTGTCATGACTAAGCAGAGTTTAATTACCTTATGGGCTTTAACAGCGCCGCCGTACAAAGAAAAGAACCTTGAATCCAACAAAGACACATTTTCTTTAGTAACAATAGCTGTGCAACGCCCGCCCTGCTAGCATTACTGCTCAACTTACAGCATCACAGCAAAGAAAATTATATTTTTAATTATATTTTACAGTAGTTTCATTTTCATTAACATTTGTGCAAAGAATATAAGACTCTGAAGTAGATAAAAGTGTTATTTGTTCATGCAAAACTGGTCTCCAGTGGTTGCCAGGATGTTGCTACGCCATCACTGAATTGATGAAATGATATTTTACCCCAATTGTCTGAATTTAATGTGGTGAGATAAAAATACAATAAATAGACTAAAGATCTTTGTTTTGTCTTTGCTGGCTGTAAACAAAACAGATCAGTGTAACCTCGTTCACGAAAGCGTCACTGTTATGAAATGGCTTTCTTAATGAATAATGAACAAAAAGAAGTTACCAATTCGAATTAGTCTAACCTAATTAGACTGACTAATTTTGCCAGATTCATGCATAAATAAATGCATGAATAAATGCATAAAATGCATAAATGTGTAAATAAATAATTGCATGAATAAATGCATAAATGTGTATATGTATAAATCCACAAATAAATAAATAAATACATTTCTAAACCTGAATTAAATAAATAAATGCCAATATGGCAAGAGAAATCATATTTAACTCAAGACATATTCTCTTAATGTCTTGAACTAAATATAAAACTATATAAAGACATTATAAAATATATATCATTAAATGTCTTAATATATTATGCAATTTTGCTTTTCAGTAAATGTATATTTTTACCACTGTATGCATTGACCAAATTGTCTACAGTCATAAAGACATGCTTGTTTTCAGATAATTTGACTAAATCTGAATGTTTAGTGAACCATATTGTGATGTTGTTGTCCCTGTATGATACTGGTTTGATATTGGCATCATATTCACATTTTATCTATCTCATCTACTTCACCTTTATAGCTTAGGAAAATCACATGCAAAGAGAGCTTTTATGGGGGTGTCCACAATGTTCAGAGCCACACTTGGCCCTAGCAAAGAGACATGAAGATAACATTGTGTTTGACACAGAGAGGCAGCATATACGCTCCAGCAACAAGCAATCAATGCACAATTTATCTCTCTTCCACAGACAGGTGTGAAGCAAAGCCCTCACAACGGGAAGAAAAAGACATGTAAATCAAGACACTCAAATTCACAAAGAAAAACCAGCAGAGAAATAAACACCCACACTCACACAATCCATCTTCTCATGCTTTCCTATAAAACAGCATGATTATTCCCTGGACATGATAATAAAATAGACCGCTTCATTAGGCATTCCCGAGCTGAACGAAAGCAGTTGTGATGTTTGGTGAAGGCCAGACAGCTGTGGCTTTTATTAGTGGACCTTGCTGTTTATACGGCACATTGTGATTGCATGCACAGAAAGCCAGTCTTCAGTGGGTGAAAGTGCTGAAAAAAATCATTTAACGTCCCCTTGTAAAGCCGAGTCCTCAGAGTAATCTGTGCTTCTTTGGCTTGTAAAGTCTCTGGGCTGCAAGAGACACTGAGTGACCCCCAAAACGACGATCAAGAGCCCTGGAAGTCACCTCCATAAATAAACAGCAAATGATGCCCCTGTCCTGAGCCGTATCATTCCTGCAGAAAACTGTGAGGTCTTCATTTCTGCTTATGCTTGAAAAGTCAGAGTTTATCTGAATGACACGGACTAAGCGATGGAGGTAATGGCCAACCAGACACAATCATTCATTCATTCATAAATAAATAATTTTCACGATATATTGCCTCATGATGTCTTGAATCAAATATAAGTTGTATAAAGAAATTATACAGTAAAATTTCTGTCAATAAATGCCATAATAATAAATGTTGTGTAATTTTTGTTTTTTTCAGTAACCTTTTTTATACTGGAAAACAAAACAATACTGATTAATTTTCTATGCAATTTTGCTGTTCAGTAAATGTATATTTTTTAACTGGAAAACAAAACAATAATACTAAAATACCTTAATTTTATTCCCACAAAATCACATCACAGCTTCTAAACCTGTAAATATGAAATTCTAGAAATAAATAAATACAAAAAAAAAAAAATGAACTAAATAAACAATAAAAAATTCATTCAGTATACTCTCTTAATATATTTTGAATTAAATCTAAATTATATAAATTATACTATGCAATTTAGCTTTTCAGAAAATGCACATTTTTACTACGGAAAATACGGTTGCTTTGACAAAAGAGTAAAAAATACCTCCATTTTACTCCCATAAATCGAACCACAACTAGTGAACTCGTGAATATAAAATTCCCAAAATAGAAAAAAAAATCTATTTAATTCAAGATTTATTCTCCCAATATATTTCGAATTAAATTATAGACACTGTACTGTACAATTTATTTTATCAAATGTCTTAAGCTAGTTTGCTTTTCAGTAAATTCTGTATTTTTTTTACTGGAAAAAGACTGGAAATACTGATTAATATGTCATGATAAATGACATAGATATAGTATTAATCAGACATGTAATGTGCATATGTGCTCTTCATTTTGTGAAATCATGCCAGCTACTGATCTTCCCATTATAACCCCTGCAGAGCAGACCAATTTAACCCAGAGTTTTCATGCTTGTCTAGGCTGCTTTGATAGTTTAGTGTTGTGCTGGTCTAGCTAGTTGACCAGTCATGCAATTCAACCACAAACCTTGTTGCTAAAGCAGCTGACTCTGGTGATTTTTCCAGTAAATCAGCACCTAAAACAAAATACGCTGGTCTTTTCAAGACCAATGTCATTCCTCTGATTATCTCGCTAAGATGATCGTTTCCTCTAGCCATTCTGCTTCAGTCAAACAGATGTAACATTGAAAAATAGATGTCCTGAGGCCATCAGGATAATGTTTACTTCATAGAACGATCACTTAAAAGTCTTACTTTGGCAATAAGTCTGCATGAGTCAGGCTTTGAAGCGGGTTAGTTATCTCACGACGGCCCCTGTAGAAGCGCAATCTTCATTTACATCAGTGCCAGTGTTCAGCGGCATGCTGGGATGCCCGGACTCTTACAGCCCTGATGATTACTCTAATTCAATTTCCTGGAAGGCAACTATTCATTCAGATGTGCCGCTGCATTTGGGAAAGCCTAGATGAATGGAAAATGTGCAGAATAATAAGAGATCCTTTCATAAATTTCTCAAAGTCAACGATGAAAATGACCTCCGAGGTCCTGGGAGAGAGACGCCGCAGAATGCCTGATTCTGAGAACAGAAAGGTTCTTCAAACGGACGGCCGTGTCCTTCGGGAGGACTTTCTGAGCGAGAACTCGACTAACCTCTCGCATTGAGAGCCGAGCAAAACACGCCGAGGTCAAACACTCATCACAATCTTTAAAGCAGCAGTCAGAGTCAATGAATATTTCAAATGACTGGCATAAATATGCCTCACTTTGAAAACGCAAGTTCATCTTAAAGACAAAGTTCTCTGAAAACTGAAAATAACATCATAATTTACTCAGCATAAAATACTGAACGATTATTATCGTTAATGAAAGCTATTCATTCAACTACTTAACTAACAATATTGTTAACTAATATTAACTAAAATAACAACAAAATCTAAACTAAAATTAAGCTTTAAATATATACTAAAAACAAAGTTTTAAAACATGAACAAAATAAATTTAATTATATTATTAAATGACATTATAATTATAATAAATTATACATGTATATAGAAATTATAATAAATTCTATTATATAATTATATTAAATTAAATTGCATAAATAAAACAGCTAAAACATTAGATATGCACAAAAGCATGACCAAAAAAAAACAAAAAAACAATATAATAATATTAAATGACAAATAAACTATATAAACTATAAATATACACTAAAATGTGAACAAAAATATATATTATTAATTAAAATATATAATATAATAAATTAGATATATACAGTATTATATATACTGTGTATATAGATAGATAGATAGATAGATAGATAGATAGATAGATAGATAGATAGATAGATAGATAGAAAAATAGATAGATAAAACAATATGCACTTTGAACAAAAAAATTGTAATTAATATAATATATTATAAATATATAAATTGTATAAAAGGTGTATTATGTGAAATTATATTAAATGAAATTACATAAATTACAAATCTCTTTTTCTATTGCCGATATTCAAAGTAAGATGTGTGACAACCAACTCACTATTTTTATTCCACTTTCTTGGTGCTTTTTTGTGTTTTTCACAGCTTGACAGTGTCTATCCCCACTCACTGTACAGAGAAGAACAGCTGCTTTTTATCTCCTTTGTGTTCCCCTTATGAAAGAAAGTCACAACGTCTTGAAATGAGGATAATAAAGACAGAATTTCATTTTTGGGTGAAGCCGAATACCAACATCATTTCACCATCATTATATCTCGTTTCCAAATCAAAACAACCACCTATTTCAGACCAATTCTGGACTTTTACCACATTGAATGTGATTCACACCGCTCAACGACACTTCAACACACATCCCAGGAATACAGCTTACCTTTGGAAACCAATAACCAATTTTCATAAAGGGTTTAATCTCTCATTCGACAAAACCTGGCCGAAAGGAAAACACAGCATCCTGTTCCTGCACTTTCCCATAAGCTGCTTTATCTTTCTCCACAAGAAGCTGAAGGAAAGGGCTCTCTCACATTCTCTCGCATTGGCAGAATGCAAATGCCGCTCTTCTCATGAATATGTAGGACGGCACCAGCGAGACCTCGTTTGAATAAATTCTTTCTTTTAACCTGATGGACAAACAGGCCGTCTGAATACGACACATCCTCTCGTGCCGCTCGTCCTCTTGATCACGCATCGGGAGTCCTTCAGCGATGCACTTTAGCTCCAATGGATCAAGAATACGTATGTGTACTGCAGCGCGAATTAAAGGCGTGCTTCCTTTCAAGTGTGCGGGTAAATCACTTCCTCTCAAACTCTCGCGGCCTCTCTCATTTTCTGAATCTCAGTCAGTCCTTTAGAATCTCGAACTAGACAAATCTCTGTTTTTTTTTACAGTCATCACAATAAAAGAATTAAGAAATAAGACAAAAAGAAATAAGAATTGTATGGCAACACCCTAGAAACCACCCAGAACATCCTAGCAACACCCTAGCAACCACATAGTAACCATTATTAAAATAATTGCAATTAAGATGAACAAAAACCTAAAATAAATGTAAAAATTAATAATTAAATGACATTATACATACATTATATACATTCTAACATATATATGTATATATATATATATATACACACACACACATACATACATATATATATATATATATATATATATATATATACAACCTGTTTTCTACATTCAGTATAAAAAGTATTAAGAAATAACACAAAATGCATACGAATTGCATAGCAACACCCTTATAGAAACCACCCAGATCACCCTTGTTAATGCATAGCAACACCCTAGTAACCACCAAGAATACCCTTATGACTACTTAGCAACACCCTAGCAACCACTTAGCAACACTCTTATAGAAACCACCCAGATCACCCTTGCTCATGCATAGCAACACCCTAGTAACCACCAAGAATACCCTTGTAACTGCTTAGCAACTCTATAGTAGCCACCAAGAATACCCTTATAACTGCTTAGCAACAGCCTAGCAACCACTTAGCAACACTCTTATAGAAACCACCCAGATCGCCCTTGCTAATGTATAGCAACACCCTAGTAACCACCAAGAATACCCTTGTAACTGCTTAGCAACTCTGTAGTAGCCACCAAGAATACCCTTATAACTGCTTAGCAACAGCCTAGCAACCACTTAGCAACACTCTTATAGAAACCACCCAGATCGCCCTTGCTAATGTATAGCAACACCCTAGCAACCACCAAGAATAGCAACTGCATTGCAAGAACACTTTAGCGACCACATAGGAACATTCTAGCAACCATCCAGAACACCATATCAACCATTTCAAATACCTTAGCAACACCCTAGCGACCTCTTAGCAAGCACCCAGAACACCCTTGCAAATACCCTAATAACCTTCAAGAATACCCTTGTAACTGCCTAGCAGCGCCCTAGCAACCACCCAGGATAGCAGCTGAATGGCAACAACCTAGCAACCACCAACCATCTCGAACAGCATAGCAACACCCTAGCACCCAGGACACCCTAGCAACATCACAGCAGCACCCGAGAAACCAACAAGAACACCCTAATTACTGCCTAGCAACACCCTAGCAACCACCAAGAATAGCAGCTGAATAGCAACATCACATCACCACCCAAGCAAACAACAAAGAACACAATATTAACTGCCTAGCAATGCCCTAGCAATCACCAAGAATAGTAGCTGAATGGCAACAACCTAGCAACATCCTAGCAACCCCCAACTATTTTGAGCAGCATAGCAACACCCTAGCAACCACCCAGAACACCCTAGCAACATCACAGCAACCACTAAGAATAGCAGCTGAATAGTAACACCCTAACAACCACCAAGAACACCTTATTAACTGCCTAGCAACCTTCCTAGCAACACCTACCAAAAAATAAACCCTATTGTTAGGACCATTAAGTTTTGTTTAGTAAAGTGACCATTTTCATGACAATTTTTTACATTTATATTGTCATTATTTATTTTTCTTATCTTAATTAATACATATGAATTATGCTTTTATATCTAATCTAAATTGGCATGATCATTTCCATAATATCACATCCACATACTCTGGTCTACTATAATGCAGAAAAAGATGTATTAAAATGAAAAATGTGTAGAAAAAAATATGCATACGGTACGCAATATAAGCACCATGAAAACTTTTTTTTCTGTGATGAGATGCATGCCATATATTTTCCAAACATTAAATAAAAGGCTTCCTTTTTTTGTCAGGAAAATTATCATTTTGGCACAGAAACCTCATTTCTTTATGACATTCGCCCAAAACCTCTTCCTCTTTACCAAGCTGAGAGTGAGCACATGATCCAGTGGCTTTGGCATCAGAAATGTGGACTGGCCCTGAAAAAGCAGAGCGAACCCGAGCCTGCCAAAACCGCAATCACTACCACCGGCTCTCTGCAGACTACAGATGCATGCAGAGCTCAACCCTGTCTGTCGCGCACATCCAGCTCTGCCAGCTTTTTACCAAGATCGGAAATTAAATTTTAATCAGTGACATTTGGAACTGATGACATCACGAATGGAATTCTCACACAAACACTCTATAAATCTGAAATGTCAGCAGGTCAGAATGTGACTTTATGTGCTTGTTTATTTGAGACTGTCCATCTGAAAAACACACACTGGGAAGACGGATGGGACACTCTGTGATGGATACGACCACCGATGAGTGACAGCGCTAAGGGTGTCTGCCGGGAAAACTTATATCAACAGTCAAAGTTCATATCTAGAACTTTAATGCTGAAAAAAGCATTATTTTTGTCTTTTTACCAGTAAAAATGTCCTTAAATGTACTTGCGAAGCAAACTGCAAATGTTAAGACCTATATACTGAGTTAATTTTTTTGTTTTGTCTCACCCCAATTGGAGATAGGTGCTTTATCTCACCTTCAATGACTCACCCCAGAACACCCTAGCAACCACCAAGAACACCTTATGAACTGGCAAGTTACCATAGCAACCATCCAGAACACCCAAACAACCACTAAGTACACCCTACTAACTGTCTAGCAACCTTCTAGCAACCACTCAGAACACCCTAGGAACCGCATACTGCAGCAACAACCCTAGAAACCACCAAGTACACCCTATTAACTACCTAGCAACCTTCTAGCACCCACCCAGAACAATATAATAACCTCCAAACACCCAGAACATCCTAGCAACTGTATAGTAACACCCTAGCAACCAAATACAGTAGGACCACCAAAACACCCTATTAACTACCTAGCAACCTTCTAGCAATGACCTAAAACACTCCAGCAAGCTTTAACCACTCAAAACACCCTAGCAACCACCAAGAACACCCTATAAACTGACAAGCAACCTTCTAGCAACCAGCCAAAATACCATAGCAACCACATAGCAATGTCCTCGCAGAACATCATAGCAACCACCAAGAACAAACTGATTATCTGCCTAGAAACCTTCTAGCAACCATCCAGAACCCCCAAGCAACCCCCAAGAACATTCTATTAATTGCTTAGCAACCGCCCAGAACACCCTAACAACCACATAGCAACACCCTAGCAACCACATAGCAACACCCTAGCAACCACCAAGAACACCCTATTAACTACCTAGCAAACACCCAGAACAATCTAGTAACCTCCAAACACACAGAACACCCTAGCAACCTCCTAGAACCACTTAACAACTGTAGGACCACCCTAGCAACCACCAAAGACACCCTATTAATTACCTAGCAACCTTCTAGCAACCACCTAAAACACTTCACCAACCTCCAACCACTCAGAACACCCTAGCAACCATCCAGAACACCCCAGCATCCACCCAAACACCCTAGGAACCGCATACTGCAGCAACACCTTAGCAACCACCGAAAGAAGCCAAAGAAGTTTTTAGATATCTTTGAGCAACCAAAGTACAGATTAAGATATTTGTATTCATTTATTCATTTAGCAGTGTTCATTTTTCTATTTCTTTAGTGTTTGCATGTATAATCAACCCTATTTAATTCACTTCCTATTCAAGCTACTTATTATAGTCTGTTATTAAGTAGCAAACTATTCCCACCTTAAACAGACGCCCTCTCAGTTCTCCATCTCTGTTTGTCACTAATGTGCTAAATGAATATCATTTAATGTGGCTGTAATCACCTCCATCAATTTGATTGCAGACTCTAATAGTGGCTCTGGTCAGTGACTCATACGTGCTCTTTTATTTACTCCTCTCTCATATTTCTGCAGTATATGACCGTATCTGACATGCCACTCTGTAATGGGATACAGAATGATGCTGTTAGACGCCCTGGTGACCTGCATGCCACATTTTCTTCCAAATGTTTAATGGGTCATTCCTGTTATGCAGAACCTCTTGAACTCTGAATGAATATGTTTGTGCTGTAATTTAAGAAAGATTTTTTTTTTCTGGAAAATTGTCAGGAAATTACTTGTCTTTAAAAGACAAGACAAACAAAAATAGCCTTAAACCTATCCCCTTTTTTTTTTTTTTTTTACACTTTTATTCAGTAACTTTCAGGATGATGTACTCATTTTTGCAACACAACATTTTATCACTTTGATAAGAAAATCTTATTTTGCTGAATAATTTTAACATTCTTCTTTGGTAATTGATCAGGCAGGCTTGTTGGAACATTATGTCTCTAAAGAACCCTAACATGTCACCTAAGTAAAGAATAATTGCTAAATTTGTTAAGTTTTAGAGGGGGTGTACTCATTTATGCTGTGCACTGTATATAGTATAATAAGATTTCTTTTACCACCACAAAGAACACATGCAAGACAGGGACAAAATGATCCGCATAGAAGGATGGGTCCAAGTGGTTTGTTATGAACTGGTTTGTTTTCTTGTTAACCTTGAAGGCTGATTTTTGTAGTCCCAATCATGCATATTTCCAAGAGGACAGACAAATTCATTTAAAGATCACTATGAGTTTTTAGCATTCTTGAGAGAGACACAAGGCCTTGTTGATTTGCAAAGTGGCAAAGGTTACAGAGATGTTTTCTTTAATTGACGACACCATCGGCCCAGTTATTAATGAGGCCAGTGCAGTGTGTAGCGGTGAGATGGAAGACGGTGCCCCCACCCCAATTACGGCTCCAGGGTTCTTCTCAAAAGCCTCTCAGCGGGATGATTAATTCTAATCACCAGTCCTTTCCTGCGCCCTCCACGATGAGCTCATTACGACACCAATATGACTGCAAAGCTTCAACATCCCGAGCTGAAGAGCTGAAAGTACAGGAGCCAATCAGAGCAGTGGATGACATATTTAACCAGACAATTACTGGACTTCTTAAAACAGCTAAGAAGATGGAACTCACACTGGACAGTTAATCAAAGCGAACATGTTAAAAGTGACTCCAATTTGACTATGAACCAATGGACTATTGAACGACATGTCTAATTGATGACAGACTATGTAAGATGGAAATGTTTGATGACTACAGCTTACACCATTTTGACCATTGAAACTCCTTCAGTGACTCTATCTATCTATCCATCCATCCATCCATCCATTTGGTGCATTGCATTCTAGTATTGTCTTCACCACAAAGACAAAACGAAATACTTCAAAATACTATTATTTTTTGCCAAAATGAGGTATCTCAGGAGGTTCTAATCTTTTGGAACAGCATTTAAGACAACAGTATGCCTATGCCGCCTTAAAATGATGCCTAAATAGGCAGTTTGCTAGGCTTTGGACCACGGAGACTAACACACAGATATGTTTGACTGTGTACAGGCTTTTTGAAAAGACAGCTTTTGGTTGTTTAGCTCATTAAGACACCAAAAAGACCCACTAAAAAGGTCAGAAAACTAAAAAAAAGCAACATTTAACTTTCCTGACCCTTAAAATGAGGCGAAGTTGTCATCATGTAAGGAACTCATCGTAACATTCCGATATGTATTAGGAAGAAATTTTCCGATCTCCTACCCAGCACACTCATACATCACACTTACCCTGCAGGTGCCATCAATCTGAACAATACATCACCTCAGTCGCTGCTTCAATGACAGCTGACACATGAGTAAATCAACAGAGAAGAGAACAGTAAACAACGGTTGGATGGACGTGTGTGTCTCTAACCCGTAAAGAGGGGAGCGTTGTAATCCTTTCAAAAAAAAATTGCTGCTACCTGCAACGAGAGAGGAAAGTTTCTAAAGGGCGAAAGAGCAAAGCTGATGGAGATAATGGCCTGACTCACACATCACGGCATGAGACGAGGAGAAAATCAGGCAATAAGGTCTTGTCATTTCTCTGGCTGTGCTCGGCTCATGTCTTGCGCCCCAGGCATGACATAGAGATGAAACACATGAAACCAGTGACACAGTCCTACGCTTTTTGGTCTCACCCCAAACAAGAGGGTCTTCAAACCTGATTATTGAGCTTGCATCCTCATTTGAGCCTATTAGGGAATACTCAAAGAAATATGAAGACTTGTATCAGAATGTCCCAGATGCTCTTTTCCATACAATAATAAACAATTTTGGGCTCCAAAAAGGACAAAAGGCACCATTAAAATATTATAAAAGTCCTCCACATGACTTGAGAAGTATACTGAAGTCTTCTGAAGTCATATAGGCTCTTTTTATGGTGATTTTGGTCAGTTTTAGAGCTTGCAAAATGTATAGAAAGTACAACATGAGCATAAAATCATCAACTATCCCTTTAAGAGCTGCATTTTCCAACTCTACCTGCATCAGTGAACATGAAGATCTGGCAACCCATCTGATTTCATTACCTACACTACGAGTCCTACACTTTTTGGTCTCGCTCCAAACATGTTGGCCTCCAATCCCGATTATTGACTTTGCATCTTCATTTGAACCCATTAGGGAAGACTTAACCATTCAGACGATAAAGAAATTCATAGACATTTAGCAGAATGTCCCAGATGTTCTTTTCCATACAGTAATAATGAATGAACACTTTTGGGCTCCAAAAAAGGACAAAATGCAGCATTAAAGCATTGTAAAAGTCGTCCACATGACTTAAGAGCTATATTAAAATTTTGGAGCTTCAAAATGTCCACAGAAGAGAAAAAGTACTGTACAATATGAACATAAAATCCTCAACTATCCCTTTAAGAGCTTCAAGATTTTCCAATTCTACCAGCGTCACTGAACATTAAGATCTGGCAACCCATCTGATTTCACTGCTTTTTGGTCTAGCCGCAAACACAAGGGGCTCTAATCCTGATTATTGATTGCATTTTCATTTGAACCCATTAGGAAAGATTCAACCATTCAGACATCCTAGAAATATGAAGACATTTAGCAGAACGTCCCATATGCTCTTTTCCATATAATAATAAGGAATAGGGACACACACTTTTAGGCTCCAAAAGGACAATGCCCCATTAAAGTACTATAAAAGTCATCCAGCACTATATTTAAACTGGTCGTATTGGACCTTTTAATGGAACATTTTAGTCATTTTTGGAGCTTGAAAATATCCACAGTCTCTCCAACTGTGCTTGTATCACAGAGCTTGAAGATCTGGCAACCCATCTGATTTCACTACAAGTCTTCTGGCCTGAGGATGCTGGTGTCTGGCGCTACAGATGCTCAGCGAGGTCAGTGAAGATCGTTGACAAAGCAGAACTGACAAGCGAGTCAGCTTTGGCAAAAACATGATTAGTCCTGCATCCACTGACTTTTTGCACCATTCTTAATTTTCCAACAGTCCAAGTGCTCTGTTTTACGCACCGCTGAGCTGCTGACTTCAATGTGGGAATAACATTACCCTCAGAGGTGCGGAAGAAATACATTAAAAGCGACGCAACGAAGGGGAAAAGCGCTTCCTCACAGCTGGGTGTAAGAGAGCTCAAGCAAACATGCTAAGCTTTGCAAGTCAAGGCTGGTTTTCCTTAAATGTTTCTATTAAACCTGAAGGAGGAGTGGAGGTGGAATGGAAACATGGACACAGATGCTGTAACGTGGTTACAACGACACCAAATCTTCTCCTCAAAAAGAGATGGAGGAAAAACAAATGATTTTTGTGGATAAAGATATAAATATTACTGAAAGGAGGATGCAGTGGTCAAAACTGAAATTCATTTCTTATTAATAGAGACAAAAATTGTCTGAAAACACAATTCACCACAAAATTGAAAAAAAGAAACTATTTATTTATTCATTTGAGTTGCTAAGGCAACATTTATGGTTTTAATTTAGTTTAACTTTATGCACTAAAAACAAAAAATGAAATAAAAATGAATACACTTTAACTTAATTAACAGATATATAAAAACACAAACTAACAATGACTAAAAAAAACTAATTTTACAAAACTTCAACAAAAATTAAAATGAAAACATAAAAACTAATTCAAAATATTAATAAAAACTATAATAGCATTTCAGTTATACTAAAATAACACTGATTTAAACACACATCTTCCAATTCTCAAAAGTTTAAGCTCAATAAAAGAACTCAAACCTCTCATCAAATTCTCCCAAGACCAAATCTGAGCTGCTATCATTCATTTTATAGCTCTTCTTTCACATCTTGACAACGGTTTTATTTCTGCAAAGGAATTTTAGGAGAAACATATGAGACTAGGCTGATATTTAAATGAAGCATATGTGCCTTGAACTATGAAAGAACATTGAGACTTCCCTTTGACTCATCCTCTCTCTTAATTTACAATCCAGCCACGGCCATCAGGAAGGGCAGGATCCTTCTGGACACAGTGCAGCGCTGAAACGCTCCATGCGGACTGAATGCCAGCGTGGGTGGGAATACAGAGACAGTTTCACACTGTAGGAATACATTATTAACATCACCGGGTTTCATCAGGAAGCTCATTCTGAGGGACTCCACCACAGAATAAATAACAGACTGCTTTTCTCTGGGCGTCTGTCGTGTCCTGCATCCACTCGCGCTCATATCGCAGGATGACTGAGTCAGAGCAGACACGAGATGGCAGCGCCTCCGGGGATCCAAACATACTCTGTGAATCAGATCTAAAAATACCCTCAATTAATAAGCCCAATCTGATATCCTACTGATGCCAGTGTTCATGCATGAGCTGTGTTTGTAAGCTTTCATTCTCCCTCCACTGCTTCTGTTCAACCAAACTAGGTTACACAAGTTGCTACTGTTTTTGCAAACAAAAATCGACTCCTACTTGAAGCACTGATACAAACAAATGATTTTCTAACAAAGGATATTCTTAAATCAAGATAAGCAAGAAGAAAAATTACATAAGATATAACGTGTTGTTTTCTTTAAAAAACTATTACAATTAAATGACAGTTTGCTTAAAAGAATAACAAATATCTCTCAGTGGGGTATGAAAAAGAAAACTAGTTTTCCATTTGAAGTTTATTTGTCTGACCCCATTTATATATTTTTTTTCTTGTTTTAAATATAAAATTGCTTATTGATTGATTGATTGATTGACTGACTGACTGATTGATTTAAGAATACAAGACTTAATATGTTAAGTCATTTTACTTCTCAAGTAAATTTATCTTGATTTAAGAATGTTTAAATATTTGTACTGGAAAACTACTCAAAAATACTTTTGTTTTGTAGTTTAACAAAACTTTTTATTATTTACTCATCCTGATGTCATTCCAAACTCACATCACTTTCTTGTTTAAAAAGTATGAAAAATAGAGAGACGAACAGCACTGAAGAAAGGGTGAATTACACGAAACATGACCTGTTAAAAAAAAATTGAAGCCTATTTTAACATCATAAAATTTATGATAATTAAACACATTTGCATCCACTTTCATCAATTCTCAAGAGCCAAATGCACAAAATAATCAATCAATCAATCAATTAATTCTCATTAAAGCAAAAAAAATAAAAGGAAAATATTTAATTGGTAAGGTTTATTGCCATGAAGTTAAGATTTGATGATTTCAGTAATAAATACATTTCTTGAATATCCAACATATAATGGAAGCAAAAGTACTAGCTCTTTAAAAAGAAGAAAAATACCATAAAAGTGGTCTATCATCATGTTGTGTTCTGGTCATTCTGACCCAGAGAGGATTTTCTTTTTCCTGAAAATGCAAGTTAATGTTATTGCACTGGACTGAAACATACTGACTTTGCTCACACAGGGTATAACAACTTTCTCCCCCAAACACTGATAATTTATGTACTCTTTTGTCATTTCTTTCCCACATTGTTACACTTACGGCATTCCCGGTCAAAAATAACCAGCCTACAAAAAATTGCTGAAGTCTCAAATAGCTCTGGATTCATTTACATTCAAATACGCCGCCACATCAGTGACTTTAAATGTCATTAAAGTCAAATATGGCTTGATGTACTGTATGCTGAGTGTTAGTCTTAAAGATATAATAACAAAAGAGCCTGTTTAATTGTTAAGGGTCAAAGAGAGGATGGAAATGGTCATGCAAAATGAAATGTTTTTGGCCCAAGACACCGTGACTAACATCATAAGAGGACTTCAGGATAAAGCGTGTGATATGAAAGTGCCAGACTGCATTTGCAGCCGCACATGTCATCTGTTTGAATATGCGAGCCTAGATGTGCATATGACAAAATATTCTCACTTGTTCATTAGCGTCGACCCACCTATCGAGTCCATTGAGTTTCTGGAATGAAGTAGCACTTGTAGATGTGGGGTAATTACAAACCAGCGCTGGCAGGCCATCAGTCAAGTGCGCTCTCAGGAAACACAGGATGAATGGGAAGGGGAAGCCTGCCGGGAGGGGCGGCACTCATCTAGATAAAGATGTCGGTTTTGAAAAACAGCTGATGCCCTTTCTGTCATTTTTCTGCCGCGACTCCAACATGACTGTATTAGCGCAAATGAGATTCTCCAGGCACGCTGTCTTCTCTGTGCTGTGAAAATTAGCTGAAAGGGATTGTGGGAACAAGAGGAGCTTTGCAGTCTGGTGCCTGTCAGAGAAGTGATGGCACTTCATTACCATAAATAGAAAAGGCCTGAAATATTGATTTAACATGAAAGAAAACAGTAATTTGGCCATTTAATTTCAATTTACTTAAAAGGACAAGGATGTTCATAGTTTAAAAGGGACGTTCACCCCAAAAATGAAAGTCTATTCACTGTTGTTATATTTTTCTGCGGAAGACAAAAGTAGTTACATGGTAGGATGTTCACGCTGCTCTTTTATATCTCACTCGCTGCTCAAGTTATATCTCACAGTTCTTACTTTTTTCCTCGCAATTGCGAGTTTGCATCTTGCAATTCTGACTTTTGTTCTCAAAATTGCATTAAAAAAACTGGCAATTCTGACCTTTTTTCTCAGAATTACATAATACGAACTTGCAATTCTGACTTTTTTTTTCCTCAGAATTGTGTGATATAAATTCACAATTGCAAGTTATAGGCCCGGTTTCACAGACAGGGCTTAGACTAAGCCAGGATTAAGTCTTAGTTCAATTAGGGAATTTAAGTAGCTTTTATAAATGTGATTTAGAAAAAAAACATTACTGGTGTGCATCTTGAGACAAAACAATAACACTGACAAATTTTAACACATGTCAGTGCAACTGGCTTTCAGTTAAAACAGCTCAAAAATGTATTTTAGTCCAAGACTAGCTTAAGCCTTGTCTGTGAAACCGGATAAAGTCAGAATTGCGAGATATAAACTCGCAATTCTGAGAAATAAAATCAGAATTGTGAGATACTATAAACTCGTTTATAGTTTATATCTCACAATTCTGACTTTATTTCTCGCAATTGCGAGTTTATTTGATGCAATTGTGAGAAAAAAGTCAGAATTGTGAGATAAGTCGCAATTACCTTTTTTATTTTTTTATTCAGGCTTCCATATGAGGGTGAGTATATGATTATGAATTTCAATTTTTGAGTGAACTATCCCTTTATTTTGATGGTTTTAAATTCAAACTTTTTTTCATCATGCAACATGGCACTGCTGGTTCCGATCATGCAAACAAGCTGACTTGTTATCATCCACTGGTCCTCAGCACCAGGGCTTTAACCAGGCTTGACAATCAGAGCGACTGCAGGTCTCCCAAACACAAGGTCTCCAGACCGATCGTGTCCCTACAGCAGCCAGACTTGCTTCTAGCTCTGTCTGACTAACAGGAATCAATGAGAGCGAGGCCCCTCGGGAAAGCCGGCGCTCTTCCGTCGATTGTAATTCAGCTGGTGGAATGCCAGTATTACGGTAGAAGATACCGCAACCCACCAGAATACAGCAACAAGATGAGCAATATTACAGCCTGCGTGCATCTGACCAGGTGTTCGACTTGCCAATCACGGACAAATGAGCCATCGGCCGGCGTTCAGCGCTCTGCTGGGAGAACAAACTGTCAAGGTGCTTTTGTTGTTAACAATAGCGACCAGCTGAGAGGTCTGACATTACAACCACCACTTACTCGCTTCCACTGTGTGCTTTGAGAGGGTCTCGATTCGTGTGTCAATTTGATATCACCTCCGCTGAAAGCCCAACCCCATTGTTTGGAGGGTCTCCGGGTGAATCTTTGATAAGAGAGACAACAAGCGAGATACGGAGCTAAAACACCGGCGACGGGGAGGTCATTTCAGCCACAGCAAACACACAATCATCCAAAAGCTGCAAGTCGAGACAGCATTTGGGGAAATTGCTGTTAGCGTTGTTTGCTAAACATTAAATGTCAAAATGCCCATTTGTGCTTTAGATTTAAATTGTTTAGGAAAGGCATGCTGTTATATGCTTTTTGCCTGGCTGAAGATAAAATGAGACAAAAATACCTTAGACTTACATTGAGCCCTACCTTGAGATTTGATGATAGACTCACTTAAGAAACCACCTAGCAACCAGCCAGAACACCGCATATTAACAAGGTAAAAATCACTCAGAACAACCTTAGTAAACACACAGCAAATCTTTGACAAGTATTCAGAACACTCTAGCAACTAGATATCAGCTTGCTAAAAAATGCAACCCAATTTACAGATTTTAAATGTTATAATTTAGTTGAAATGTCATATCTTTTACATTTATTTAGATTATTACAATAATAATCTCTCTCTGTATATACCTACTGTATAAATCTGTAGAATATATATATATATATATATATATATATAATGTAATCTATACTGTATTGTTTAATTGTATATTTATAGAAATTATTTCATTATTTAATTAATAATCTATACATCTAGACCTATAAATCAATTATAAAAAAAAACTCCACATATATATTGGATTCAATAACAGTTTACATTTAACACTTCAATATTATTTATTACACATTTATTTACTAAATTTACTATGAAAGTTAATAATCTATATATCTATATAAATCTACAGAATTAAGAATAACTGTATAGTGTGCATAAAATTATTAGTGATGTTTTAATATTATGTGTTTAAAATGTATTTGTATAAATGTCTAAATTGATAATATATCTATGAAGAACTGTACCAAAATTACAGGTTACATTACATAAAATAGCTTAAAATTGATTTTTTTTTTCCATGGAATCTTTCCATTCCACAAAATGTGGAGAAAAAAAGGTTCTTTAGATTACTAAAATGTTCTTTACATTAAGAAAAATGGTTCTTTTAAGAAACAATTTCTAGTGATTATGGTCCATTTGATTTCACAGATACTATTTAAACTAAACTGAGCTAGACAATGAAATCTCTGAATTCAATAATGAAATGCCCTTAACTGAAAATTGAGTGTTTAGTCTTATTATTATACATTACTGACACTCTATCCTCCAGTTTGATACTGTTATGTGCTTTGACACAATCTGTATTGTTAAAAGCGCTATATAAATAAAGGTGACTTGACTTGACTTAACTGTTCACTGAAAAGTAACCAAAAACACAGTGCACAGTGGACTGCCCACCTGGAGTTGTGGTAGTCCCTATAATGCAGCGTTTCCCAATCCCAGTCCTCGCGCCCCCCCGCTCTGCATATTTTGCATGTCTCTCTTAGTTAACACACCTGATTCAGATAACCAGCTCGTTAGAAGAGAGCTACGTGAATGAACTGTGTTCCGATTGATATGATCCCTACACAGTGTTCATTGCTCCTTACTCCCTGAGCAGGGGTAATCCATTGAAGTTTACTTCACTTCAGAACATTAATTCATGGATTTGCGCTGCGCCGCTGCCTGCAGCGTCTTCACACAGACAAGTGGACATCATATATGTCTATAAATAAATACAATTTAAATTCACGTCTCACACACTTTAATGCCCTTTGAATGGAACATATACACTCGTTTCGAACTGGAATCATGGTGGAATATCCGGTGATGTCCACTTCGCAGGGCACTTGCGTTTGAATAGAACAAACGTCGTACGTGATAAGAGATACATACGAAATATGCAGAGCGGGGGGGCGCGAGGACTGGGATTGGGAAACGCTGCTATAATGCATGGACTGTCACAGCTTGATCTAATTACATTATTTACGCTGTATAAAAAATGGCTGTCACTTGGGACAGATTTGTTTGCATATTCCGCAGAAGAAAAGGGTTGTTTCGTACAGTACATGCTGTGTAAATACTGTGAAGAATATACTGCATGTAGGATAAGAGCTTTACACAGCGATCTTTAAATCCATTCGGCAGTATTTTCACATATGGTAAGACGCTGCTGCTCACTCACTGAGATAAGATGGATTTGCTTTGCTGCACACACAGAGGAACAGTTAGAGCGAGCCGTGGCAGATGTCTGGGTGAAACCACGGTAAACCGACTCAATCAGCCGCCCTCTTGCGGGAACGTGGAACATGTGGAAATTGGAGGGCCTAATTAGCCAATTTCGTTCATGAAATTACGCATCTGCGAGGGGTGATTGGACCACCATGTCAATTTGAGACCTTGATCCAAGGCTAATTGCGTATCCCAGAAAAACCCACCCAGGGACACGATTGAAGTTAATCTGACAAGATTCACCCTTCTGACTGCTAGACGGTAATAGTGTGCGATACCCTCAGAGCCAAACACGACCTGTGCTCTTTAAAAGATACATGCCCTGCTTTATATTGCAGCCCTGGAGGCGTGCATGGGACTATATGAGACACATTATTAAAAACATCATAAAACCGACAATTTTTCCTTAAAGGCTGGAAAAGGGAGCACAGAAAAATATAAAGGATATTGGGAGTGGAATACAAACACACTGCTTATTGCAAACATATAGTACACAACCTAATTTAGCCTACTAGTATGCATTCATTTACTAAGTTGCATATGCATATATAGTTGTATCTATCTATCTATCTATCTATCTATGTTTAATTTTAATAATATTTTGATATTATTTAGTAGTAGTAATAGTTAAAATTCAATAAAGTTATTTTGATATTAATTATAAATGTATTAAATGAATGACACCTATAAATAATTTTACCAAATATATAGATTACATTGTATAAAAAGTAAATAATAGGAAAAAAAGATATGATATAGTATTCATAGATCTGAAAACAATATATTCATTTAATGGGCAACCATATATCATTGCGTACATTCTCATTCATCCATTCGTTCATTGTCAAATACAAACCATTTTATAATAGTTTAAATTCAATAATAATATTTTAATATTCAATAATAAATGCATTTATACAAATTACCAAACTAATAATTTATATATTTACATCTCTAAATCTATAGAATTGCACTAAATGTATAGATTCCATTGTATAATTTAATTTTTAACTATAACTGTATTTATATAAATAACTAAATTAATGATTTATCTATAAAGAATGCTACCAAATGTATAAATTACACTGTTTGCAGCTGAAATAAAATAAGCTTGAATTTCTTAAATAATCAAAAAATTATCACTAAATATCACTAAAATTGAATAGAAAATAGAATATCACTAAAACTGTAGATTCCCATTGTATAACATAGTTAAAATATGTATGAAGAATGTTACCAAATTTATAGATTATATTGTACAAAATGTAAAATGAATAATTCTGAATTATTAAATTAACTCTTTTCAGTTATTTGTTGTGTAAATAATGCATTGTAAATTAAATATGTATACAATAACTGGTTCAAATTCAGCAAATGTGTTCATCTTATTTACTATAAATGTTATTACATACAGTAAATCAGCATTATATAAGCTATCCTTCTCTGTTGATATTGATACCGGCCATTAAAAGAGCGAGACAGAGAAAGATGAGGCGCAGAATACAAAGGCATGCCTAAATCCTGCATAAATTCACATCCTGGGGCTGAATAATAAAATATTTCCGTGTGAGAAATGAGAGGCTTGGGGATGATGAAACTTTTAAATCCATGGTTTTATGCTGTTTTGTGGTGTGTGAATAAATTACTTGTCAAGCATGGACAGAGCCAAAATGGCTTCATTTGAAAAATTGAGAAAGAAAGGGAAAAAAAAAAAAAAAAAAAAAGCACAACCACATTAGTGTTTGCACACACACTTTATATTTTTCATGAGGGTCACAGTCTTCCTTAAAGTCAACACGAAATCAAAATTGACCCTATTTGCTTTATTCCTACACTTATTCACTTTGAAATTGCATTAAATATCTTGTTCCAATTAGAAAAACATCTGGGTTTTTAATGCATTATTAAGTCAACTTCAATGCATCATATCTGGATCATAAAACATTCATATGCAAAATCTAATATCATTAATAAAATTACTTTTTACATTACTAATTCATCAAGACTATAAACTGGCTTGACCCCTTGCGAGGCCAGTTTCTTTGAAACGGCTGAACTTTTGTCAGATGTCAGGACAGCTCTTGTCATGTCAGGATGTCTCTGAAGTCTTAAAGAGCGAGAGGGTCGGTCAAAGGTTTCCATCAAAGTCAACAAAATGCCTGACGGGAAGCACAGGACAGCGGCTCTTAACCCCGAGCAGAGAAACGCTCCTGAGACGGGAACTGTGCACTTTAGCGGCAGGGATGGATGCATTTACACTTAAAATGTTTTCAAAATTAACCTAAAAATTATTCTCAGTTTGTGATAATTTAGTTCTTGGAATTTGGACTCCAAAACTAAGAATCACATATATATATATATTTATTATCTAAGCTTTAGTTATTTTAGTACATCAAGTTAAACTAACTTAAAATGAGAAATGCTGCCTTGGCAAGTATCTGAAATAAAAATTTAAAAAATTATTTTACGTTAACATTTATTTTATTTCAAGTAAAACTGTTTTTCTTAATGTTTTTTTCTTAATTGCCCTAAAGTTCTACACAATTATACATCTAACTTTATATAAAGAGCAATATTATCATTTTGGAATGGAAAAAAAAATTAAATTTTTCACATGCTTTCATTAAAATAACTTGTTCTGCATCTGAAACATCTTTTCTTTTCTGCTGACATCATCAAGCCTTCGTATTTTCAACCCCTCCCTTCACTTTTCACCATCCAATCATATACCAGTTGTCAATTTAAGCCCCACCCCCTTTTCCTCATTGAATATTCTATTTTTACTTATAAAAACATCACATTATGTAAGTAAAATGGGTTGCAAACTCATTTCATGTTGATGTTACGTTGTCAGTAAACATCTATATTAGCAAAAATAAGTGAAAGTAGAAGGTGAGAGGAAACACAAAGGACAAGCAGCTTGAATCCCTTTGTGTCGCGGCCGTTCTGTAACACACACACAGCTGTATTGCTCTGGCGTTCAGACTCAGCTAATCAGCACTGGCCGACAGTTACATCTATCACGCAGCTGGCCAGACTTTGATTCATTACCAGCCGCCAGCTGCCGTTTCGGAGCAGATCTGGGTTCGGCTCATCCGGCCTGGCAGGTGGGAAGCTTCTGTGGCATTTGTCTTTCCTAAACAGTAAAGTTGTCCGAGCTTGTTAAGGAGAACAGAGTCCACTTGCAGCGGGGATCAATGGCTGTAGTCAATCTGCAGACATCAATGAAGGCAAGAAAGTATGGATATTCTGCTGCCTCGACCTAATAGTATATCCACTCGCCAATGCGCATTGACAGCTTTTCAGTCAGATAGAGTGACTTTGAGAAAGCGTAACCTGACTGAAATGACAGTTTCCAGCTAATGGATGTCCAAAACACCCTGTGAAACCAACTAAAACTTCATAACAGACCAGCTAACCACCTTGTTCTTTTTCCACACCAAAAGTATGTTGAGCTCTCAAAGCTGGAGTTCTGTTCAAATAAAAAGTGTTATCACACCATTCTTCATTCTTGAGCTTCCCTTGAAGTCTTCATCTTTATAGGAGTTCTCCAGGCTTTTCCATTTAGAAGCACTTCTACACTCTTGTGTTTCTGCACATAATAACGCCAGTATTGGTTTTGCAATTTATTTCAAGCGTGACACTCCTGACCTCCCTCTAAAGATGTTTTCTGCAAGGCTTAAAGCAAGAATAAAAGCAAGCGAAGCGGAACTTTGCAGATGGTAAAAGCGCTTTTAGGAAGTCGAGGCAGATGTACCCACACATATTCCGCTCTGTTGTCAATAAGGTGGATTGTGGAATTAAAACCGCCTGAGAGAGATTTATCTTCATTTTCCTGAAGGCAGAGAAGTTTAATGGATAAGTTTAAACATGATATACTGTAGGGCTGAGTGATACAGCTAGAAAGATGTATTTTTTAATATAACTTATGCATTTGATCAGAAAACATTTAATGCAATAAGTAAAATGCAGTTAAAATAAAGTTAAATTTAAGTTTCCCTTTCCAGCAAATGAGCACAACTGAGTGTGATATTTAATCATTTTTATGCATATCAATGCAATTTGATGGATTATAAAAAATATTTTAATGCATTAATTATGCCTTGTAATACACCTTATAATGCAATCTCATGAATAATTGTAACCACGGTTACAATACATTAAAATATTTCACTATTTATTGCTACACTTTTAGAACGTAAAATGCATTAAAACATGACAAATAATCAATTTCAGATTTTAACAAGATTCTGTAAATATTATAATGCATTTTAAATTTGGTTACAATTATTTATGAAAAAATATAATGCATTACAACAAATGTTGGATACCTTTATAATGCATTATACATAAAAGCTTTAAGTAAAGTGTTACCAAAAATTCTGACTCATTTATGTGCATTTAATCTTTTAAATTGGTTACATAAGTGATACAGATTTTAAAAAATGATCCAATCATTCTTTTACATCATTTAAAGTAGAAAAACAGATAATTTCCTGCCATAAAAGTATTAGTACATTTTCCATACATTTCCCTAAACCCTAAAATATAACACAATGCAATGCATAATTCAAAGTAAGGATAAAACACATGTAATTCCTTATTTTTTAACATTGTACATTGTGCCATAATTTTATGAACCGCTAAAACATTGTACACACAATTGTGTATATTACAAAATAATAATAAATGAAAACAAACCTAAGCAAAGACTTCCATTAACATTTAGGAGCAATGTTCCAAAAAAATGATTGAGTTTTGAAATGATTCATTGAAACAGACTGGTTGAACTGAACCACATTTTAGATCAGAGACAATATTAAAACATCTTAATACTCTTTTACTCATAAGCAGTGAGGAATTGCACAAATCCTCTAATAAGAGAGTTTAAGAAGTGCATTAAACTTTTTTTTTTTTTTTTACAAAATTGCATCCTGAATCCTTTATTAGGTTTTATAAACTATGATGCTTGTCACCTCATTTATGAACTTGTCTGTAGAGATGCCTATAGAAATAAAATGAGCAAGTGAAATTCCTGTTAATTGGCAACATATGTTGCATTTGATGTCCTGTGGTTGAGTCTCTCACTTTTGAGAGCTGATAATGATGATGAGTTAACACACTGTCAAAGATTTTGATAGCTAAACTCACCCGAGGGACAGTTATGATACTTCAGCAATACGTTACATAACTGTGCTTCAATAACAAGTTGCTTGTTTAGTAGGAAAATACCTTACAAAATATATTTTTTCCTCAGTATTTTTGTATTGTTTTTTTAGTAAAAATCTATAAACATTGTTAAATCAAAATGCATTTACACTTGAGAAGCAAGATGCCTCAAGATAAGTCTTCTTCATCATTAAAATTAAGTGACTTTTACGCTTTAAAAAATTCTGCCTATTGGTTAAGAAAAATAATCTTGTTTTCCCTTTAAATCAAGTTTATTTTTCTGACCCTATCTTGTTTTAAGCATAAAATCACCTACTTTTGATCAATTTTCCAGAAAATATGACGTAACATCATTAGCTCTCAAGTAAATGTATTTTAATTTAAAAATGTTTAAACATTTATACTGTAAAACAAGTCAAAAATACTAAATAAGAAACTTTTTTGCAGTGCACAAATTGTGTCATGTATGTCATGTGATTTGTTCTAATGCTCTGATTGGTTGTTTGCAAGTTCGACTCTTGTTTTGTTTGCATTTAAATGAGTTTTCTCCATTTGCAATCTTGATAAATGCCTACAGGTACGTACTGAAACACATTGGCAAAATAAAGAATAGATTTTTTTTCCAGCTTCATATTTTCATTTTTGCTTTTTACACTCCAAATTATAAACATATCCAATGCATCCAATGCATTTGAAAATACATTTCCATATTCATATTACTGCAGTGGCTTAAAAACTACTTTAGTTTCACCCTTTAAAAAATGAATTCTACTTTCTATAGACCTGACTGCATCGAAATGTCACCATTTATGATGTTAGAAACACTATATGGTTTGTGCTTTGCAGTTTGCAGCATCTGTTCCCCTGTGGCATTCACTAGACATCACTTGGTAGCCGTCTGTGCAGGTCACAACCCCGAAATAACAGAAGCCTGTGTTTAATCTATAGACAGAGTTTGGCTTCCTTGGAATGTAATGGCTTCATTAGGCCCTTTAAACCGAGCAGAAGTGCGTTTCTCTCTTGAATTCCTGTGGGAACGGCAGCTCTGAAACCACCCCCCTGCCCTGGACCTCTGAGTTTTGGGAAGGTATAATGTATAATGAGCCACGGGCTCATTAGCGCTAGCCTAGACGCATTCAGCTGAGGTGGTTACAGAGGATGGCTAGTTTAGATGTGAGCGAGGACATACGATGGAAGGACACGTTGGACAAAGAGGAAAGAGCAGAAAGATGGCAAAAAATGTGTCAATGTCTCCAGCTCATCCTTTAGTCCAGTCACAGTATTTTGTGAAAACTCCGTCCATTCGAGAATAACAGAGCTCATCCTGCGCATATGAAGTGTATCGAGGAGCTGAAGAACAAAAGCCCAGCTGCTGAAATGGCCATTTCACATAGCTTTTCCAAAACTATTGGGAAATCCCATGATGGACGTAAATGCAATTATCTATGGCCCATTGGCATGGTAATTAAGGCTAATGTCTATCAGCATCTATTGCTACTTGCTCCTCAGAGAACTGTGCTCACTAACCTCATCCTGGCAGCTGTCTCGATGCTTATTAATATGAATTTACACAGGTAAAAGACTTATAAGAAACCTAAAAGGCTGAAATGACAAACTGTTGCCTGCCTGGACAAATAAACAATACGAAGTCATTAGCATTTAGACAAAATTAGATAACGTTTATGGAAAAACAGTTGGTCACACTCTAGCAGTTGTACCCTCTAAAAAAAAATATATATATATATATATATATATACTTCTAAGTTATAAATGATTATTGGAGTACTTCAGTACACAATTCAAGACTTTCAAAATTTCATGTTTAATTCCATTTGTTACTTGCCATTTCTTTGTAATTATTTCTGAAACTTACTAGCAATTTCTGAGTGAAAATTGTTTCCCCACCAATTTTTTTTTCAGTGTACAGAAAAAATCTCTTACTTGCAGCTTTGAGAGCATCAATCCCTCAAATTACTCAACCCAGGCTCACTGGAAAAATGTGCCTATGATTACATTTCTGCAAAATATTACGTTTTTTCATGCACTTTCAAAATGAAACGTCCAAGTAGTGATGCTAAGCGTGCATTAAATTTTTATGTAACGCAAACATCAAAATGCATTAGTTCACAAATCACGCACTACAGTAAAAGTGTTTTGAGATCATAACATAGTATTGTGCATGCAACCATGCAAAATAAGTCTTTATTAATCAATAATCAGAACTATAAAATAATTTGTGTGGATTTAAAGTTAGAAACTGCAGTAAATTGTACATATTTTTTGGAGTTTTGCAAAAATATCAGTAGAGGCATGTTTTTCAGATTAGCCTGTATTGGAATTCCAAAAGAATTTTAGAAACACATGAAAACTCCATTTAAATTTAAACAGTCTTAGTGTGACTAGAAACCATACACAGCATGTTGTCAGAGATCATTATAGAGAGAGTCATTTGCACAAGAACGAATGCAACGAGACAGGGTACTTTACCCAATTATGGATACCTCACAACAGCCACACATAATGCAGGTTAATCCAGCCTATTTCTCACTCAACTATTTGACGACTAATATAAAACAATGTTACAACCACAACACTTCCATAATCTAGTTTGGTGGTTCATCATGGTCTTTGCATGCCAAAGAAAGCTACTTGGTTTGAAAGTGTTTTCTGTGCAATCTGTGCTTTATACACCACTGTGCCTTTTTGCCTGCAAAAATCTGGTCTGTCAGATTAGCCAAGATTCAAAACCCCTATGAAACCATTTAACTTGAAGAGTCGGACCAGCTTTGACGAGCAAACCGCTGTTTTATCAGCACTACAGCTCAATGCATCAAAGCATGCACGCTAACCGCTAGGTCCTGACATCTATTCACTTTCAGACAGCAAATACAGTCATGCACAAGAGTAAAAAATGGCCCTTAATTAAACTCAAAGTTTTGTAGAATAAACTGGGGTTAATGTTTATAGCCCCAAAAGGGCAACTGCTATCTGATACACAGTGATTTGCTGAAGTAGTGACAAGCAAAGAGGAAGATCTCAATTGTCTTGGCCATTAGCAGAAACTACAATGAGGGCATCATTGTTGCAAAGCTATTGACTTTTCATTTGCTTGTTGTATGACATTCATTTAGTGGCTAATTGCATGCTTGTTCAATTCTTTTCTCTCCGTTTTAATCCACCTCTCATGTTACAGCTGGGAGACTTGAACCTGCAGGTTGGGAAATGAAAAATAAAGACTTCTCTACAAAGTCACCAAAACAACTGCAAACAAAAGCGAGGAGAACTCATATAGCATGCTCACGTCTATGCTTAGATTGTCTCCATCCATATTTTACCTCCTTTTGTTTGAATTCAGTACAGTGACAATGAAAGCCAATCTTTTACTTTTGGAAACAAAATGTGTTCTATATAAAATCATGCCTAATTATTTCTCCCACAATATAAATGCGTCAGTACACATACTATAATAAAACCATGCTTGATTTTGTATTTAGTATGGTTTTAATAAATAAACAAACAAACAAACCATGGTTACTGTAGTAAAACAATGGGTGATGTTGTAGTTACAATGGTTTCACAGCAAAAATCATAGATAAGCCATGGTAAAATCATGGTTAGTTTTATATTTACTATGGTTTTACAACAAAATTCATAATTAAACCATAGCTACTGTAGTAAAACAAATGCTTAATTTTTTAAGCTATTATGGTTTTACAGCAAAATTCTGTGGTAAAACCATGATTATTTTTGTAGTTATGGTTTTACTACAAAAATCATACTTAAACAATGGTTACTGTAGTCAAATCATGGTTAGTTTTGTATTTACTATGGTTTTACAACAAAAATCATAGTTAATCCATGATTACTGCTGCAAAAATTTAAACCGTGGTTACTGTAGTAAGACTGTGGTTAATTTTGCATTTACTATAGTTTTACAACAAAAATCATAGTAACCACAATTAGTAAAACCATTGTTAATTTTGTATTTATTGTTGTTTTCTACAAAAGAAAGAAGGTTACTGTAGTAAAACCATGGTTAATTTCTCTGTTTTTCATTGTTTATATATGCTACAAAAATGATCTTACTCGACAATCTCCATGCATGATGCAGAAAAATCCCCACACACCTCACCTCTCAACTAGCTGCATGTTCAAATGTGTAGCTTCTGGCTAGACTGTGGTTAACTACTTTAAATGAGGAGCAGCAAGTATCTTGAGTAGCTACAGTTTCTAAGTAGCTGTGAAACACTACGTGTGATGGTAAACACTGGAGTCCGGAGGATGCTAAAGTGGATGTTATTACACAAATGTGTGCCATCGCTCATGAATTTTTAACGCACAATTAAACAGTGCGATTAGTACAGCTGTGTGATATTTGCATTTGCAGAGCAGCAGGGTCTCTGGTAATAGCTATAATTCTATCACGTAGGGTGAAGAAGCAGGGAGGATTGTAGCGTCAAGGGGTTTTAGCGGAGGAGGAACTGTGTGTTAAAGCCCATCATTATACTTTCTGTCCATCCGTGTCCTCCTCTCACCCATATTCCCTGCTTCTCTTCAGCCGTGGGTCTTTATTGATACTCCAGGGCACTTGATAGCAGACAGAACCATCATTCCTTTAGAAGAAGTGGTTAGCAGACTAGACAGGGGCTGTTTTACACCCTCCCATTCAGTTTGCATGCTTGCTTAAGCAGTTTGCTGACCCAAGTTTGTCTTTCTGGGGTAAACACGCAATAAAATGTGCTGAATGCCAACTAGAAGCAGACTACTACTATCTGGTGCACTTTAGTGCACTACAATGGTCCTAAACACCTGAATAGAGCTTTAAAATGCAGAGCGTACACTTGACCACATGGCATGTCTGGAAATATGCCCAGTCATAACACTCTTCTCCATCATTTCATAAATTACTGCTGCCATGATCAACAGAAAATGTACCCAAATATCTCGTCTGTTTACCACCTGCAGAAATAATGCAACATTAAATGCATAAAGCAAGTCTAAACAAGCCTCATTCGCATAGAAACGGGATGTGTTTGTGCTGACAAGAATGAAAATGCACTAAATACAGCTGGCACAGTGCTAAAATCACACTGTAAAAAAAGTATGTTTTACAAGAAAATACTAGAATTTCACCTTTAATTCTGTGTGTTACTTGCCATTTCTTTGTGAAATTAGCAATTTCTAAGTTAGCAATTTTTTTAGGATTTCATGGGAGTTCTGATTTGTCAAAAATTGCAACTTTGCTGAAATATCATGGTAATATCCACAGCATTTTTGCACTGTTTTGCAGGGAAAACTCAAAAATAATCATGATTTACTTTGAAAAAATTTAGTCAAAAATTGCTAGTAAATTTCACAAATAATTACAAAGAGATTTCACAAATTATTTCACAATTTCACAAATGATAGAATCAGCAAGTGACTTATTGAATTAAATGTGAAATTTTGAAGTAGAAAGTTATTTAAGTAAAAAGTACTCCAATAATCTTTTTTTTTTTTTTTACAGTGTACAACTGCCTGTAAATATTTTTGCATGTGGTTTACTAAGTCTAATATATTGGTAAAATCCAACATTATGGGGACTAGGCTAGCAAATATTCACCCAAAATACATTATATTCAGTTTTATATATTTAATAATATCATTAAACCTCTATGAACTTTAATTTCACATTGATTCATTAGTTTAGATGATTATGATTAGCTAATAATGCTTTTCCCACTCTCTTTTTGGGGGAAAAAAAAGACAAAAATGCAAGCTTCAGCAAATAATATAGCATTTTCCTGGTTTTGCACCAAATCCTGCAAATCGCAAACCTCTGAAATGATCAAGAGGTTGGTGAATGAGACACACATGCTGTGCTGAAATACCACATGTTAAAGTAGTGCAATGGCTAATGTCAAGATTTTGCTTCATCCTGTGTACTTTCTGTAAGACTTGCTTAAGTTTCTCAATGCTACATGGACAACAAACACTTGGGTCCCGCCAGTCAGACTACATCACCCTTTGCCCTTTGTGAGCAATGTCAACATCCAATGAACGGACAGAAAACAGCTGAACACTCAACTGAGAGCACTTCGGCTCCCAAACCCCTACAAAATAAAGACCATCCATGACATTTCGGTCAATACGTGAAAGAGCAGAGAGTCACCAGGGTACCCGGTACGTTCAGAAACACTACAGTACATAACCAACATAATCCCCATTTATCCTTAGTTTAACAACTGAGAATTAATTAAATGGATTCAACTTTTGTACATGTTGAGCAGATAAGAATGTGCAAGATAAGAATAATAATATGCTTCCCCTGCTTAGTCAAGCGTGGAATACAGATTTTAAAATACTAGGCTTTAAACACTTGTCCACTTTGTAAATGGTTACAGAGAAAAACTGGGCATCGTATACTGAACGAATAAGGATCATTTACACAATACCAGACTTTCAAGTTGTTCCAAATACAACAAACGTAGTGAGAAACATGCACATTGATGCTAAGAAATGCATGACAAATGAAAACAATGTTCTACAATCGACTTAAAATACCAAATGTCTGATATCCTCTGACTGGATGGAATTATAGTCTGAAGTGCCCATCATACACTACTTGATTTTCAGGGAAACTCTGACTACCAAAAACTTGGCACCAACTGCTATAGACTGCAAATTGAGGTTAAAAAAAAAAAAAAAAAAAAACGCCTTAGAAGAATAGTTTACTCAAAAATGAGAGTTTGCTGAAAATGTACTCACCCTTGGGCAATCCAAGATGTAGATGAGTTTGTTTCTTCATCAGATTTGGAGAAATGTTCAATCACATCACTTGCTCAGCAATGGATCCTCTGCAGTGAATGGGTGCCGTCAGAATAAGAGTCCAAACAGCTGATAAAAACATCATAATAATCCACACCTCTCCAGTCCATCAATTAACATCTTGTGAAGCCAAAAGCTGCGTGTTTGTAAGAAACAAATCCATCATTAAAAGAGTTTTAGCTTCAAACCACTGCTTCCAGTTAAAATACAAGTCATAATCCATAATAATGCTTCCTCCAGTGAAAAATCTCCTATTGTCCTCTCACATTAAAATCAACCCAACTGTTTCAGACTGATTTGGTTTGTAAACAGTGCTTGATCTGTGCATATTTCTCTCCTGATTCAGGTGAGATGAATTTTTCATTAAAGGAATCATTATTATGGACTAGTATTTTAGCTGGAAGCAATGGTTTGATGTTAAAAAAAAAAAATTAATGATGGATTTGTTTCTTAAAAACATACAACTTTTCACTTCACAGGATGAACTGGAGTGGTGTGGATTACTTGTGGATTATTGTGATGTTTTTATCAGCTGTTTGGACTCTCATTCTGACGGCACCCATTCACTGCAGAG